>CABFVX010009534.1:0-17955 GCA_902151425.1 Timema shepardi
CCTCCATTTCATCTCACAATCACCCTACCATTACACATTAGCGTGAGTGCGTATAGCCCGAACGGGTAGTAAGACGCGGTGCTAATGATAATAAAAAAATAGGCATGAATAAACAAATATAGACCGCAGTGTGTGTGCTGAGGTCGGTAAAATAGCACCGGCTCCACAGCACTGACTAACTTTACCTATCCCCGGACGGGTAGTAAGACTTACGGTAAAAACCTAACAAAAAGCTATCACCGAACCTACCAACATAACAATATTGAACTTGTTATTTTTCTCCCTCCGCCGTCTTAATAATAGGGGTTGTACGGTAAGTACAGGAGGGGTGAAAACGGCCCTTATGCACCCAGCCGAGACTTCAACCCCGACCTCCTCGTCATAGGTGGTCAAATATAACGTGAGAGTAACGTCCGAGACGTCTCGGGCTCCCTTCCCTCACGCCACGTGACACAATATCTATTTAATCAACACTTTTACAAGCAAGATAGTCACTGTAAGTAAATTCTGTTTTTTTCTCTCTTAAAACAAAAGTGACCCGCCTCGGTGGCGTAGTTGGCTAACGCGCTAGTCGTGTTGAGCCCGACTGTTGAGGACGAGGAGATCGAGGTTCGAATTTCGGTCGGGTGGACTGGGGGTAGTTTTTCCTAAATTGTTTTCCACTCTCCCTCCACGCAAATGCGGGTTCTCTTCCTCTAATTCAACTTCCCCAATTCCTAATCCATTAGCGTAATTAGTACTTAAAGCGTATATAACCCGAACGGGTAGTAAGACGCGCTGCTAAAAAAAAAAGTAAGTGAAATGTAGCTGAGTCCCGGCCGACAATTTGTTTCCTGGTGCCATTTCGTGAGTCTGGGAGTTAAGGTATTATCACTTATGGCGTGGACCAGTCGGTCATTAATGTTAAGTAGTTGATTTAAACGAAACATTTCCTTTCACACACACAGAGAGAGCTTCTGGTATTTTCTAGAGCTTTGCGCGCAACCAGTTTGTGTTGTCCCAACTTACATTAAGGACACAGAGCAAGTAGGTTGAATTAGAACTACATTTACTTATCTAGAGAGGATGGAAAATTACTATTTAATAATAACAAAAATACACCCTACACCGGACTGGGATTCGAACGCAAACTCTAATTTAGTTTGACCGGTTGTCCTTCACATATCTTGCGGAATTACTTACTTCCTCCTCCCCCAAATGTATTTTATCCAAAAAAAGGGTGACCTGGCGGTCTAGGGGTAAGGTGTCAGACTTCTATGCTGGCGGCCGAAGTTCAATCCTCTGTCCCGGCACAGATTTATCTGATTACCAAACCCTTCCTTCACCTCTGACAAGACATCTTGGGAATGTGGGGAATGCCAGGCCTCCACCGTGGTTCGGATCCCACGTTAAACTGTAGGTCCTCCATTTAATCTCACAATCACCCTACCATTTACACATTAGCGATAAGTGCGTATAATCCGAACGGGTAGTAAGACACTGTGCTAGTAATAATAATAAACAAAAATATACCCTACTACACCGTACTGGGATTCGAACGCAAACTCTAGTTTAATTTGACCGGTTGTCCTTCAAATATCTCGCGGAATTTCTGACTTCCCCCTCCCCCAAATGTATTTTATCTAAAATTCCACTTACATTTCTATCCCGTTAGTGTAAATGAGCGAATAGTCCGGGCGGGTAGTAAGACGCGGCGCACAAAAGAAACACCTCGCTTTGTTAACCTCATTCGTAAGATTTCGAAATGTCTCTAACTACTATAGAGCTTTAAAATGACAGGAAACATTGAACTTTTCTTAGCACCGGGTCTTACTACCCGTTCGGGCTATACTCTTATATACTAATTATAATAGTTTTAGGGACTAGGAAAGTCTTATTTAGAGGAAGTATACCCATATTTGTAGGAAGGGAGAGTGGAAAACAGTTTTAAGAAGAACCACCCTCATTAGACCTGACAGAGATTCGAACCGTCTCTTCTCCTATGAGAGTAGCGCATTAGACCGTGTGACCACCGAAGTGGGTTTGATCTAATCTCGCCTACAGTAGCCTCATGGCTTCTTTGGTGCTGACTGTCAGCTCACAGCTGACAACTAAAAGCTTTGAAACATTACCAGACCAAATTATATATCCCTACGCCGAACCATATGATCTGCAAAAACATGTGTTTAGCAGCTGTCACTTTTGAAGGTCAAAATTTAGGTATATACCTAAATGTTGAGTGTCAGAAGTCAGATGTGAGCTGTCAGTCAGCACCAAAGAAGCCACGGGGCTACTGTAGATCCATTAACAATGATATTATTCTAACCCGAAGCACGTTGTTAATATGAATGTTCATGGATGTTCATGGCGGCCAGAAATGGTTCAAAGCCGAGCATCTCATCGGGATTGGTTGTTATCGAGTCGAAACTTCCGCTCCTATCATCTGCTTGGCGGCGCTGACAGGAAACAAAATGAACTGACATCGGTCGGGAAAAATAATTTAAATCTTTTTAACATCATCGGCAACACCCACACCAGCCAAATTGTATTCATCATCCCAAACCTTCATAATTCAAAATTCTGGATATCGACCGCGACATCAACATCAAACACATTTTATTCATCGGCCGCAACATCCTCATGGCAATATTTCGGACCAAGATAGCAACATCCTCATGGCAATATTTCGGACCAAGATCGCAACATCCTCGTGGCAATATTTCGGACCAAGATCGCAACATCCTCATGGCAATATTTCGGACCAAGATAGCAACATACTTATGGCAATATTTCGGACCAAGATCTCAACATCCTCATGGCAATATTTCGGACCAAGATATCAACATCCTCATGGCAATATTTCAGACCAAGATAGCAACATACTTATGGCAATATTTCGGACCAAGATCTCAACATCCTCATGGCAATATTTCGGACCAAGATTGCAACATCCTCATGGCAATATTTCGGACCAAGATCTCCAACATCCTCATGGCAATATTTCGGACCAAGATTGCAACATCCTCATGGCAATATTTCGGACCAAGATTGCAACATCCTCATGGCAATATTTCGGACCAAGATCGCAACATCCTCATGGCAATATTTTCGACCAAGATAGCAACATACTCATGGCAATATTTCGGACCAAGATCTCAACATCCTCATGGCAATATTTCGGACCAAGATCTCCAACATCCTCGTGGCAATATTTCGGACCAAGATCTCAACATCCTCATGGCAATATTTCGGACCAAGATTGCAACATTCTCATGGCAATACTTCGGACCAAGATCTCAACATCCTCATGGCATTATTTCGGACCAAGATCTCAACATATTCGTGGCAATATTTCGGACCAAGATCGCGATAACCTCATGGCAATATTTCGGACCAAGATCTCAACATCCTCATGGCGATATTTCGGACCAAGATCTCAACACCCTCATGGCAATATTTCGGACCAAGATCTCAACACCCTCATGGCAATAATTCGGACCAAGATCTCAACACCCTCATGGCAATATTTCGGACCAAGATCTCAACATCCACACACTCACATTACGGACATAAACCACACTGGTCGCACCAAGAGACTACAGAGCGCTACGGACGGCAAGATCACCCCCCGGTACTCTCGTACAGACGTGAGCTCCCCCAGGCAGGTTATTGCCGACCGGAGAAAGTGCTCTGATGTAACGTTACGTCGTGGGCTGCGGTTACAACGAGCGTTCACTTTCCGGAGTACATCATACACTGCCCGTCAGAGTGGGGGGCTTAAAGGTCGAGAGTGCTCCTCGTTCGGCCGGTTTGATCCGCTCACAACTTGGGGAGATCTTCCTACTGGGGACTTTACTGTGCATTTATAATACACAACACAGGGAGATCTTGGGGACTTTACTGTACATTTATAATACACAACACAGAGAGATCTTGGGGACTTTACTGTGCATTTATAATACACAACACAGGGAGATCTTGGGGACTTTACTGTACATTTATAATACACAACACAGGGAGATCTTGGGGACTTTACTGTACATTTATAATACACAACACAAGGAGATCTTGGGGACTTTACTGTACATTTATAATACACAACACAGGGAGGTCTTGGGGACTTTACTGTACATTTATAATACTCAACACAGAGAGATCTTCCTTCTGGGGACTTTAATGTACATTTATAATACACAACATTGTGCCACAACTGTGTGATGAATAGAACAGAACACAACTGTGTGATGAATCTACCAAACATAAATAATCGATAACTTATAACTAACGGTTTTATAGAAAACTCTGAATATAATTTCTTAAGTTTGAACATTTTTTAAATCAAATTAAAACATGTTTATATAAAGCTTCTCGAGAATATAAAACATAATGAGGATCGTATATTGTGAGCGAAACAAAGATCTCGGTAGCTGTAACATTCCGATACGCGACAGCAATCTCACGCAGTCAGATTGTGTAAGAGTGTAACAAACCTCGGACAGAGGAAGTGCCACGCAACGAACGCCAGACAATGGTGTCAGGGGACGAACGGACCGGGGTTCGAGGACGGATGCACGGCTGAAAGCTGTTTGGTTCCTTGGTGCGGACTGGCGAGAGATGACGTCACAAGCATTCCCTTAAAACAAGTACCTTCAGAGTACCAGGGTTGTGAAGGGCTACTTAGTACCAGGGTTGTGAAGGGCTTAGTAGCCGGGGTCGAGTCAGTACATCAGTACACTAGTACGCCTTGTTAACAATTACCAAGAAGGAACTCGCGGCTCAGCTATAATGGAAAAGAACCACTTCATTTTTTTATCTGCCGACCCATTTTTTGAAATTACTCTTAAAAGACTCCAAAATTTTAAAATTTCAGCTTTCTGCATGCAGTAGATACAACGCATCGCTCATGATGGACAAGTTCTTAATGTTACCAATATATACATTTATCTTAAATTGTACATACCCTCTGAGATATCTCCACATACCCTCCGAGATATCTCCACGTACCCTCTGAGATATCTCCACATACCCTCTGAGATATCTCCACGTACCCTCCGAGATATCTCCACGTGCCCTCCGAGATATCTCCACATACCCTCTGAGATATCTCCACGTACCCTCCGAGATATCTCCACGTGCCCTCCGAGATATCTCCACGTACCCTCCGAGATATCTCCACGTACACTCCGAGATATCTCCAGCACTCTCCGAGATATCTCCACGTGCCCTCCGAGATATCTCCAGCACTCTCCGAGATATCTCCAGTACCCTCCGAGATATCTCCAGCACTCTCCGAGATATCTCCACGTGCCCTCCGAGATATCTCCACGTGCCCTCCGAGATATCTCCACGTACCCTCCGAGACATCTCCAGCACCCCAGGTTGAAAGCCACTGTGTTAGACCACGAACCACGAGAGTTATCAAACCAATGGTCTACTGTATAATGGGGATGTTCATCTAAACAAGTGAAATACAATCTGCGTCTCTGGTCACGTGCTAACCTCTCTATGTTACAACTTCTGTTACTTGTGCCCATTTATCGCCACGGGAAAGAAACCAAATACTGTCTGTATGCCCGTATTATCTTATCTGAAATAACAGAACACACAACATCGATTTATTGTGTATTCACTTGTGTGTACTTTTGGGCCTAAAGGTGTGTACTCTTCTAAACATAATATCCCCGCGGTTTGATTTATTTTACACCTACACTCTTTTTCAATAACATAATTTATATTTGAAAAAATCTTTAAGTGACAATTAACAACTATTAGAGCCCCATCTACTTTCATGCATTCATACAGCAAGCCATGGGGTGACGTCCGTACAATAATGATAGCGAATACCCTCTTAAGGTGGGGTGTAGGGGACGCGAGAAAAGGCCGGAGTTTTGTTTGTACTGGAGCAATGTTTTATTTATTATGGCCAACAGGTTTTACCATAAAAACTATAAAAACACCGGCTTTCCCTCACGTCCGCTCTGTCCCGCCTTAACAGTGCGGGCCGCCACACACTCATTCTTTAATTAAAGAATGAGCTATTGTTGTCATTGTATTAAGTAGTCCCATGAATTGTTTGGTGCTGACTGACAGCTCACAGCTGACGTCTGACAGTCAACATTTAGGTATATACTTAAATTTTGACCGTCAAAAGTGACAGCTGCTAAACACATGTTTTTGCAGATGTATGGTTCGGCGTAAGGATACATAATCTGGTCTAGTAACTTTTCAAAGCTGTCAGTCAGCACCAAAGAAGTCATGGGGCTACTGTACGTGCGCTGAACCAAATGGTTATACCAGACACAACTATAATCTATACCAGACCAAGCAATCAGACTGTCTGCCTCTGATTCTTACCTGGGTTATACCAGACACAACTATAATCTATACCAGACCAAGCAACCAGACTGTCTGCCTCATGATTCTTACCTGGCAAAGTGGACATTGAAATTTCACAACCGATACAGTATTTGGATCGCTGCGGGAATATTATTTGTGTCATTTCATGATTGGACTAATACACATTTATATACCCCCCACACGACATGAGTCTTAGGGGAGGGAGGGGGGTAAACACATATACCTATACTCATATTGTCCCTTGGAGCAGTGGTGTACAGACCTGCTGAGGGTGAAGTGTTGGAGCAGTGGTGTACAGACCTGTTGAGGGTGGAGTGTTGGAGAAGAGGTGTACAGCCCTGTTGAGGGTGGAGTGTTGGAGCAGTGGTGTACAGCCCTGTTGAGGGTGGAGTGTTGGAGAAGTGGTGTACATCCCTGCTGAGGGTGGAGTGTTGGAGCAGTGGTGTAGGGCCTACATCCCTGCTGAGGGTGGAGTGTTGGAGCAGTGGTGGAGTGTCGGAGCAGTGGTGTACAGCCCTGTTGAGGGTGGAGTGTCGGAGCAGTGGTGTACAGCCCTGCCGAGGGTGGAGTGTTGGAGCAGTTGGTGTACAGCCCTGTTGAGGGTGGAGTGTTGGAGCAGTGGTGTACAGCACCTGTTGAGGGTGGAGTGTCGGAGCAGTGGTGTACAGCCCTGCTGAGGGTGGAGTGTCGGAGCAGTGGTGTACAGCCCTGTTGAGGGTGGAGTGTTGGAGCAGTGGTGGAGTGTTGGAGCAGTGGTGTATAGCCCTGCTGAGGGTGGAGTGTCGGAGCAGTGGTGTACAGCCCTGTTGAGGGTGGAGTGTTGGTGCAGTGGTGTACATCCCTGTTGAGGGTGGAGTGTTGGAGCAGTGGTGTACATCCCTGCCGAGGGTGGAGTGTTGGAGCAGTGGTGTACAGCCCTGTTGAGGGTGGAGTGTTGGAGCAGTGGTGTACAGCCCTGTTGAGGGTGGAGTGTCGGAGCAGTGGTGTACAGCCCTGTTGAGGGTGGAGTGTTGGAGCAGTGGTGGAGTGTTGGAGCAGTGGTTTATAGCCCTGCTGAGGGTGGAGTGTTGGAGAAGTGGTGGAGTGTTGGAGCAGTGGTGTACAGCCCTGCCGAGGGTGGAGTGTTGGAGCAGTGGTGTACAGCCCTGCCGAGGGTGGGGTGTTGGGGCAGTGGTGTACAGCCCTGCTGAGGGTGGAGTGTTGGAGCAGTGGTGTATAGCCCTGCTGAGGGTGGAGTGTTGGAGAAGTGGTGGAGTGTTGGAGCAGTGGTGTACATCCCTGCCGAGGGTGGGGTGTTGGGGCAGTGGTGTACAGCCCTGCCGAGGGTGGAATGTGTCGGCCTGGTAGTGCTCTCAAGGACAACTCTTTGCCCGCTTCAAAAGATCTCAGTCATGACGGCCGGGCCTGGGATGCTGGGTGACCAGACCGCCACAAAGTGTGTTACCATGTGGGCACACACTGGCGAACCCGTACTTTATTGTTCGGGGAACCAAGCTTAAAACTCTTATTTCTGCACATTCTTTTCCAATTGGGAATTTTAGGGGGCATTTCAATATACATAGCCCTATATCAATTATTATTATTATAAAGTGTTCTGTCTCATGACAGGTCCATTCTTTTTGTCACTGAACTTTTAAGCCACCAATACGCCCCGTCCACTGCCTCCTTCAACCCCCAGAATTTTTTTTCTTTCCTTCCATCATCCACTATTTAAATCCTCCTCCTTGTACCTAAGCTCCTCTTTCCCTCAACCTTTCCTTCTATGACGTGCAGAAGACAGTTCCTCCTAAGGATGTGTCGGATCCAGTTTGCTTTCTTCCGGAGAATCCCATCCAAAATAGTTCTCTTCTCACCCACTCTTCTTAGGACTTGTTCCTCTGTCCCCCCTGTCTGTCCTCATGATCTTCTCACCCACTCTTCTTAGGACTTGTTCCTCTGTCCCGCTGTCTGTCCTCATGATCTTCTCACCCAGTGTTCTTAGTACTTGTTTCTTTGTCCCCCTGTTTGTCCACCTGATCTTCCCAAGCAAGTCTCCCTCAGCTCCATATTTCAAAGCTCTCCAAGTATTTCTTTTCCATCTTTCCAAGACTCCAAGTTTCTGCTCCATAAAGCTCCAATACACTTTATACTGACCCTAACATTTACATTTACATTCGACACAATCACAAATTAATTTTATCCGCATTTAATCCGTAAACTATTATTTACACCCCCGCCCGCTTTGAATGAAATGGTTAAAAACAGCCGTTAAATGGATTCTGGAGGCCCTTGGGTTTTTAATAAATGTTCGTTTAATAAACCTCATTGCAATTTTGCCATCACCAAAAAATGGTCCCCAATTTATTTTTGGGGAGATGGCAACGACAAAAAATTACATACACGTTGAACTGCCATTATTGACATCTCCTGTTTTGCCTTGACAGCTGTCAAGTGTGACACTATCTGCCTCTCCTTCGCTCACGGAGAAACTCATATAAGACTTAACAGTGACGTGGTGACCTGTCGGTCTAGGGGTAAGGTGTCGGACTTCTGTACTGGGCGGTCCGGGGTTCAATCCTCGGTCCCGGCACAGATTTATCTGATTACCAAACCCTTCCTTCACCTCTGACAAGACCTCTTGTGAATGTGGGGAATGCCAGGCCTCCACCGTGGTTCGGATTCCACGTTAAACTGTAGGTCCTCCATTTCATCTCACAATCACCCTACCATTACACATTAGCGTGAGTGCGAATAACCCGAACGGGTAGTAAGACGCAGTGCTAATAATAATAATAATACTCGTTCAAACATCTTCGTGGCCAAGCAACAATTGAAGGGGGGGGGGCGGTGTTCATCCCTCCCCCTTTTCAAGTATGATTCATTATTTTTTTGTATTCATACTCTTTGCTTAGGCTGGTAGTTTATTGGAAGATTTGAGAAAATTCCCGAAAAACCTTAATTTTCCGTTACAAAATATTGAATATGTCCTCACGAAGTTAAGAAATATTACTTTTACACCTTCTTTTAGTGAACTGAATTACAAATTATAGAACACACTTCTTCCTAAAAAATAAATAAATCTGGCAATTACCCCGAAACGAGGAAGTAATCGCCCCGTTTCTCAACAAGTAGCAGTTTATATTCTATAAGCTGTGCTCGTTCAGTTGTTTGCTAGAGACTTGGCAACACCGCCCGGCGCAGATCGGGAGCAGTCGGTCCTTCTTGTACCTCCGCCCTCAGCGGAATATACATTTAGCGACGACTGTAGTGACTTTTAAAACTGTCAGATAAATGTCACACTTTATTCACGTCATACCGTGTGTATGGATATGATGGATATTGTCATTCTCTCCTTCATATGTATGACAGACAAATTTAGCAACACTGGAGTGTCGATATTACCAGGAGTTCCTTGTTCTTATACCAGTACAGTCATAACGTCACATGGTTTGATTTTCATGCTCGTATCAACTATTGGAAACATATTCACAAACTGGATGTTTAACCATGCAGTCAAATTTATTATGTCAGACATTTGGAACCAAATCATTGATCATTATAAAAATATTTTAATTAGAAAAAAATCATCAGCCATAAACGAACTGTCATCCTAAAACAAGTACACGGTGTTATTTGTAATGGCAAACGCTCCCGAGATACCCATTTGCAGCAAAACCGTTAGTAATTTCTAAAATATCTATAGTTTTTGAAAAATCATTCATCAATAAACTACCCATAAACAAATTGTCACCCCAAAAACAAGCATTCACTGCAATTTGTCATCAGAAGTGACAGCTGCTAAACACATGTTTTTGCAAATCATATGGTTCGGTGTAGGGATACATAATTTGGTCTGGTAACTTTTCAAAGCCGTCATCTCTCAGCTCTGAGCTGTCTGTCAGCACCAAAGAAGCCACGGGGCTACTGTAGCTGGACACACCACTCTTTAGTCTCCTCCTGGTCTGGTTTCCATCTCTGGAAAAGCTGACACTTTAGGCGGTCAGCGTCTCTACTCTATTTGTTTACAAGCTAGTAACAACAACTTGCAACCCTCGTTTCGTCACTCGCAATCCACAACACACAATATTATACAAACAGGCCTCCCACTTTAGGCCGAGTGGTTGCAATGGGTTGACATTAGTCACTCTGTCAATGTTGGCTCACAAACCAGCTCCCCCCGTCAGATACCAACCATACAACCATGGATACCCTATAGCCTCTCTTAGGACGCATCGCTTGTATCCACTCGGTCTAGACAATGGATGTTTTGTGAGCTCCGTCCATAACTCAGTTGATGTCTGTGGTAGGTCAGGTCTAGAAAAAAAGGCCCGCGGTGGTGTCTGCCTTTTGACACGATAGCGCCATCCACCCCGGTTTGTGACCCGGCCCGATGATGCCACGCCGTGTTTCTCCTTGTTTCGTTTCTCCGACCATCTGCGCCCTGAGGGTTAACCAAGGTCACCGTTCACATTCCTCGCGCATACCGGTGTGGTGCTTTCTTTCCATCATGACGGCTCGTAGTTTGCTTTTGAACGTGCGGAAAACTTCTCAAAGAGCATCGTTATCCAATATTTATATATAAAAAACTAGTTTGACTTCCAGGAGGCCAGAATTCTAATCTCAATAGAGACAGTAGAGCTAGTTTATTATATTAATAGCCACGTGATCTAAATGGCAAGGTAATCTGGCTTATACCATGCAAATGTGGGTGTAATACATCTAAATGGTGACCTGGCGGTCTAGGGGGTAAGGTGTCGGACTTCTGTGTTGGCGGCCGGGGTTCAATTCTCGGTCCCGACACAGATGTATCTGATTACCAAACCCTTCCTTCACCTCTGACAAGACATCTTGTGAATGTGGGGAATGTCAGGCCTCCACCGTGGTTCGGATTCCACGTTAAACTGTAGTTCTTCCATTTCATCTCACAATCACCCTACCATTACACATTAGCGTGAGTGCGTACAACCCGAACGGGTAGTAAGACGCGGTGCTAATAATAATAATAATAATAATAATAAATTCCCCCTTTCTCAAACCTACCACATTAGCGTAGGTATTCAAAAGGCGTATAGGCACGATACACAAGTTTCAGGTATAATAATAAAGAGGTACACATTACACACTTTAAAATGTTGTATTTTTATATGTATTCATGGTCAGGGCTGACACACACCTGAAAAACACATAAAACATTACATTTTAGGCATGATTCACCAATTTCGGAAATGTTGAATTTGGCTTCGTTTAATAAAGATACAGTTTTGTTGTGTTTAGTAAAAGCTTACTTCCCAACGCAACATATTTAAGTTATCCTGCGGGTCGTAGTTTGCCCATCCCTGCCATAGTGGAATCCTTGCAGGGTGAACAAAGTGTGCATTTTCTCAGAAGGATGCTAGGATTACAACTAAATGTGTAACTTCAAAGTGACTTAAAACTCCCGGAAAGTCGAATGTTTGTGTTTGTGTTGGATTCCTCTACCTACAGATCCATCCGCGCGTGCTGCGAGTCGGAGAACTACTTTATCTGGAGAATATCGAGGCAAGTTGCACAAATACACACTCTAACCAGGAAGGGCTTTTTTTTTTAGATTATTGACTCTCAGAGATTGTAATACTTGGGAGTAGGTATGTCTGTCGGGGGGGATATTTTCGAGTAGACCGTCATTTGACCACTCTCACAAATTAGGTATAACTACGTCCGACAAACATAGACCTAATAGCAGGACCACACAGGCTGGTATATATCGACACGGCAGGGCGCCCGGTGGTCTTCAAATAAGGACGTGATATAGATGGCGTTCCATCTTGCTTGAAACTCGAGAGCGGACAAAGAAGAAACAGGAAAAGGCTTTTGGGACTAACACGCCAGCTTCTTCTTATTATTATTATTATTAGCACCGCGTCTTACCACCCGTTCGGGTTATACGCACTTACGGTAATGTGTAATGGTAGGGTGATTGTGAGATGAAATGGAGGACCTACAGTTTAACGTGGGATCCGAACCATAGTGGAGGCCTGGCATTCCCCACATTCACAAGATGTCTTGTCAGAGGTGAAGGAAGGGTTTGGTAATCAGATAAATCTGTGCCGGGACCGAGGATTGAACCCGGACCCCCAGCACAGAAGTCTGACACCTTACCCCTAGACCGCCGGGTCACCACCAGCTTCTTAAATGACTAAATGCATGAAAATATAATGAATACGACACACTCAAACATTCTTTCTCAAATAGAATGGGGGAAAAAAATTCAAACTAAAATATTTTAACCTCAGTTGATTGAATTTATTACTTATTAATAAGAATCAAAAAGCCAAAGCTAATATGTTTGTTTTGGTGAGGATTTACTCGCATCTAGTTATAATGTTCTGAAAATTGGAAAAATTACACCTGGACACTTATTAATAAGGTAAAACAACGCCATTGTTTTTATTGCACGTGCAGCTGCGTTAGGCTTGGTCCACACGCTGTGTGTTGACCCATGATGCATCGCAACGCTAGCTTAAAACAGCTGACTATCAACATATTCTAGATCACTCTCCCGATGTATGTTTACAAATTATAGCGCTGTGTCGGGGCTCAATCCAATACATCGATACAAGCTTTACATTGACGGGTTATTACAAATCTCCTCACAACGGACAACGGAGCTGTCTGCTGGCTTCTAGCTCTACAGCGCATGCGCACTGATATGGGATGGTTGGTTCTGAGATTTGATTAGTTCTCCCGTGCAGAACATCACGGGCAGAGCGGACAAAGTTGAACTTGAGCAGAACAGCTCGCGCCGATGAGGGGTAAATCTTGTGATTGTCTCAGAGCACGTCAGTTACCATCTGTATCTTTTGTGGAGAATGTCTGAGCAGTGAAGCAAAATGAAACTGCATCTGCGACTACGGATGTCGTATCTAAAGGAAAATATCGATATTAGTTAAGGTGCGGCTGAAGGGAGCGCAAGTATTTTTTACAGTTTGGTAGAATTGAAATTTGTTGGCCAAATAAAAAAAATATATCTAGTAGCAACGTAGAGTTTAGTTTTCTGCACATGCTGATATCAACAGATCTGGAATATCTGTCAAAGGTGTCCTGGAATTTTGTCAAAACATTTTCTCTTTATTTAAAATGTTTTGACAACATTCCTGGACACCCTCTACAGATATTCAAGATCTGTTGATATTAGCACGTGCAGAAAACTAAACTCTACGTTGCTACTGGAGAAATATTGGATTTATTTCGACCAAAAAAATGTAATTCTATAAAAACTGTAAAATTGCTCGCGCTCCCTTCTGCTGCACCTTAAGTATAGATACTTTTTCAAGTCCCCATCTACGGTCAAATCACCAAATATCCCGGGGAGTTCAGAAAACCTTCATGTTATGAAGGTATTTTGACATCACAACACAATACAACGATTAAAACGAACCCGCCTCGGTGGCGTAGTCGGCTAACGCACTAGTCGTGTTGAGCTCGACTGCTGAGGATCGAGGTTCGAATCTCGGTCGGGTGAACTGGAGGTGGTTTTTCCTACATGGTTTTCCACTCTCCCTCCACGCAGATGCGGGTTCACTTCCTCTAATTCAACCTTCCCAATTCCTAATCCATTAGCGTAATTAGATACTTAAAGCGTATAACCCGAGCGGGTAGTAAGATGCGGCGTGAAAAAAGTTTACATCAACACACTTCCTACAAACGTGTAAACACTCACATTCCCTGGGACAAGAACAATAACACTACATTCCCTGGGACAAGAACAATAACACTACATTTCCTGGGACAAGAACAATAACTCACAACATTCTTTGGGACAAGAACAATAACACTACATTTCCTGGGACAAGAACAATAACACGACATTCCCTGGGACAAGAACAATAACACGACATTCCCTGGGACAAGAACAATAACACGACATGCCTTAAGACCAGAACAATAACTCACAACATTCCTTGGGACAAGAACAATAACACTACATTCCCTGGGACAAGAACAATAACTCACAACATTCCTTAAGACCAGAACAATAACTCACATTCCCTGGGACAAGAACAATAACACACGAGACATAACTGAGAGAGATAAGAAGATAAAGCTTCTCTCCATAAGACCTGCTGTTTCCTTATAAGTAAGACGCGATGTTAATATATAAAAAGTATCGTCATTCTGTTGGACCAAACGTGCTCATATCAGCGCTAGATATATTACTTGTTATCGAGACCGAGTGCTCGTATCAGCGCTAGATATATTACTTGTTATCGAGACTGAGGGCTCGTATCAGCGCTAGATATATTACTTGTTATCGAGACTGAGGGCTCGTATCAGCGCTAGATATATTACTTGTTATCGAGACTGAGGGCTCGTATCAGCGCTAGATATATTACTTGTTATCGAGACTGAGGGCTCGTATCAGCGCTAGATATATTACTTGTTATCGAGACTGAGGGCTCGTATCAGCGCTAGATATATTGTTATCGAGACCGAGGGCTCGTATCAGCGCTAGATATATTACTTGTTATCGAGACCGAGGGCTCGTATCAGCGCTAGATATATTACTTGTTATCGAGACCGAGGGCTCGAACCAGGCCGCGGTGTGACGTCTAACCTTGTTCGGAACCTCTACGCTCTCACCCTTGGGTCGATACCGGACTGAATCTGGCGACTGCGCATGCGCGGGGGGAAGATGGAGCCTATGTAGCCGGAGGTGTCTGACGGCGGGTACTCTGTGCGCCGCGCGCTACGGAATACGGGCCAGCAGGGAGAGAGAAAAAGACTGAACCGAACGGAGGCAGGCTTTCTTCCCCCCCTGTAAAATTCGGGACTGACATTTACAAAAAGGTTTAACAGCGCAGTGCACAGGTATGTTCAGTGTACACGGCTTTACGCTTTAGCTGCGTGTGTGTGTGTGTGTGTGTGTGAGAGTGTGTGCGTGTGTGTCGCATGCTTTGTTTACATGACGTCTCGCGCGCTTCTAAACAAACCTTTAAAACAGTAATGGACAAATGCTCGTAATACGATAATTAATACACTGCTTTGTGGTTTCTTTAAAATACTGTTTTAATCCACCAATATCCACTACATCAGTCCCGTTTATCCACCAATATCCACCACATCAGTCCCGTTTATCCACCAATATCCACCACATCAGTCCCGTTTATCCACCGGCTCGTACTGTGGTTAGAGGGGTCTAGACTAGTCAAGGGAACCCTGGTTCGATTCCGAGTCGCGCAGACTAACTTTAAATAGCTGTAAACCCGCGCTGGTGGGTTCGTGCACTTATTATAAATCTAATTTTTTTCTCATTTACTTGTAACAAGAGGTTGGGGCTCGAATCCTGGTGGATATACTCGGGTCGGGTTTTCCTAAATTCTCCTCCCGATCTCCCTTCACGTAAATGCGTGCACATTTCCTCTAATGTCTTATTTTTGTGTACTCCCACACTAGCGAAACGTAGCTACATACTGTATTGTTGTGAACAAGCTCTTCTCTAATCAATACATATCTATAGTTGGGATGTTAGATAAAATGTCCTAGGTGAAGTTAGTTTGTACGATTCAATTTAGTTTTATTTCGCGAATGTATAATACATTCAAAAATTCTACCATTAACTTTAAAAATATTTTTATACTAATTTTAATGTGCTGAGTAAATGTTAGTCAAAGCATGACTCGGGATATTTCGCTGTCCCTACCATTTAGCGCGGCCATACGGCGGATCACTCCTAAACACACTAGAGTCGCGATTATCCGGCCCGGTTAACAAGTACGTTTTAAAATAAATAAACATTACAATGTACCCCTTACTGGGCTGGTTCCCTCCTCCATTCTCGACGAGGGCCAACTCTCTCTGAACTTTGGTTTGTTTCATTTGATTGGTTGTATGTAATGTCCCAAACTTGTAAACCCTATGTGGTTGCATTTTATATTTAAATTCGGGATTTTTCTTTATTTTATTTTATATTATTTTTAATGTGCTCACTGGGTGCGTTGGATGACGAAACAAAGCGCAAAGAGCTGATCCAGCAATCAGTTTTCGTTCTAAGAGAAATACATCTTTTCCTTAGTACAGGGTGGTTACATTATTCAGCCAACCAGAAAGCCAGGATTCAAACTACTCTCTTGTGATAGGTCGAGATTGTCAGTCCACTCTGGTGCAATCGACGATATAATCAGAATTTGAATAAGACGCGAGGGAGAAACGAACTCTTGACTGTTACACCAGAAGAAGACTGGTCGATTGTACAGCTGAGGTTGTTAATTGTTATATTAATACATATAACGGTGACCTGGTGGTCTAGGGGTAAGGTGTCAGACTTCTATGCTGGTGGCCGGGGTTCAATTCTCGGTTCCGGCAAAGATTTATCTAATTACCAAACCCTTCCTTCACCTCTGACAAGACATCTTGTGAATGTGGGGAATGCCAGGCCTCCACCGAAAACTGTAGGTCCTCCATTTCATCTCACAATCACCCTACCATTACACATTAGCGTAAGTGCGTACAACCCGAACGGGTAGTAAGAGACGCGGTGCTAATAATAATAATAATAATAATATATATAAAGGAATACGTTCTAATAATAAATTAATATATAAAGTGATCAAAGTATATTTATTGTATAAGTGGGAATTTCCTTGTATGATAATCGCGTCGATAAGAGAAGCTGAGCTAGCCAGGGACAGATATTAGGATTGTAAGTCGTCTTTGCGAATTCTTCAATTGACGATCCATCGAGGGTCTTTTCTTGACCTCTTCAATTGGAGCCCAACAGCGGGGCTTTCAGCATAGAAGCCTCTCGAGACTTGTTCAAGTAGCGATCTGGGGACTTGCCGTTGTTATTAACGCCGGGGGGTGAGAGAATCGCCTGGGAGCTAACAGTTGATACAAACATGTAAAACAGTAATTTTAAAATGTAGCCTATACGGCAATTGCACCCGCACTCGCCTGTGAGGAGGAGAGAAATCACGTCGTGGTCGGGACTCTGCAGTGAACCCAGCCGGGGTACATCGACAGGTCTCCGAGACTACAGATATGACGGGATGATCCTTAACCAGGGTGTCTACCATCCGGGAAAATCAGGGAAAACGGGAATTAGCCGGGAACTTGAAGTGATCGGGAATAAGTCGGGAATTTGAAGTGATCGAGAAAAAACGGGAATAAGTCGGGAATTTTAGGAAATGATCAGGGGAAATCGGGGAAAAGGTCGGGGATTTCATTGGTCAAGTTTAGTAGACACCGTGTTAACATACTTTCGGAAATACCACACAAGCTGTGTTTCGGTGCAAGATGGCGGGAGGTGAAGTTTGCTATGTGTAAATAGTTAAACGGCGTAATATTATTTTTTTGACAGATTTTTTTTTAAATCTGTAAGAATATTGTCTTTAATTCAAGTGTGCTTCCATTCTGACTTAAGTTCATAGTGCGTTTTAAAACAAACAAACTGCTACACATCCGCTAGAAAACATTTACCGAATTATTCATAATGTACTCCATTTGACGCTCTATTTTCACTTGTTCTTGATCCATAATGTACTCCATTTGACGCGCCATTTTCACTTGTTCTTGATCCATAATGTACTCCATTTGACGCTCTATTTTCACTTGTTCTTGATCCATAATGTACTCCATTTGACGCTCTATTTTCACTTGTTCTTG
>CABFVX010009536.1:0-17939 GCA_902151425.1 Timema shepardi
GTCAGGGGTGGGGGGGAAGGAGACTATTTATAGCACAGGAATAACGGTACCTCAAATGACCTGAAATGAGGTCAAAGGTCAAGTTGAAGCCATCCTACCCCCTAGCTACTAGGGCCTTGTCCTTTTTTTATGAACGTGGTCTACCGGAACAAATAATTAGTGACTAAGGAACGTGTTTCACTTCACATGTATTTGAAGATTTTTGTACTTCACGTGGAATATACAATGTACTAAACTCTGCCAGACACCCCCAAGCCAATGGTCAGGTAGAACGAGTGAACTGAACCTTGACACCGATGATATACGTTTAATATCAGTGGGTAGACTTAAAGGACTGTGATAAGGATTTTAAGAAGATTCAATGTGACCTCAACACTGCTTTCAACAAGACGACTGGGACTGGCGCTCTACGGGTATCGACCTCGGCATCACGATGAGGTACTTAGAAGTCTCACCGGCGTACGAGAACAGCACGTATCAACCACCCACAGGAATACAGGAAACAGTACGCAAAAAAAAATCATAGTGGAAAAGCTCCACCAGAAGGCATTTTTGATAAGCGATCGTTAACTCATCCCAGTTTTGGCATGGGAGAAGTGGTGATGATGCGACGCGCACCAGTGTATACTGGCGACCAAACAACGAGGCAGTCAAAGTACAAAGTTCCTCTTGTGGCGTTGAAAGTGTTTCCAGATGACAACACTTATCGAGTTAGTCAATTGACAGATTATGTTAAACAGAAACACTATGCCACCACTGCGCACGTTTATCAACTCAAGTCTTGGGGTAACAAAGACAAGATTGATGATGGTGAGCCTGTGAGTGATGAATCAGAAGATGATAGGTCAAATGGATCAGAGCTGAAGACAACCAAACCTGATAGCAGTCCTGTGAGATTTTCAGACATTTCTGATATTGGTGAAACTGGAAGAGACCAAGACAACCCAAGGACTCGGCATAGTAATACTAGGTACTTACTACAACCCAGTATGGTTGTGGAACCTAGCTCTTCTGGAAAATTAACCTAACATTTACACTATACACATTATGTCAATCATGTGTCTACTGTATCAATTTTAATTATTTCATGTAATTTAATGTGTACATTGCCACGTATGTTCCGTACGTTCCGTCTTGTTTATACAATATCAATATATCATGGTATTACTTATTTATTTTGATCGTCTGATATCTACTAAATCTAAAAATTATCTATCAAAGTCTTATTTATTATTATATTATCTTCCTTACTTTATTTCATATTTTAGATGTTTTCTAGCATGTTTAAATTAAAATACTTGGCTTATTTCATCGGCCAACAGAAATGTTGGTTTTTATAAAGTAGGCCAACTTATTCAATACGAACTAGATTATAAAACGACAACAAAATGGTAAAATGAAAATAGCTTACTAAAATAATACATTTAATTAATTAGAATAAGATTTAAAATTACTTTTTCCAAAACATTTCAGTAAATTTTGGAATTAGCTAATGAGAACTGGTTAAAGTCTAAAATATAGATATGTTTTCCTATAACACTCAATATTGGTAGATGCTTGGATATACAGACACATTCTAATATTTACTAGACTTTGAAATCTTACAGTAAGATATATGCCCTCTTCTTTAAAAGTTGTTGTATTTTGATATTATATTAAACTGCTTGAAATTGTTGAATTATTTCGTTTATGGCAATTTTAATACAAAAACACCAAGCCTTGTTATTATGAAGTATGTTCTTGCAAATTAAAACCTTTTACAAACGGTTTTTGGTATTTGCTTTTACAATTATATATTGATACATATAATGATGGAAAAATTCTCAGGAATTGAGAGAGTCAGACTTCTTTTCTAGAATAATTAATATTTATGATTTACGTATATTGCTCTTGAATTATTTTTACTGGTACCAACCTTAACTTCCTTTGGTATCTGAGATACATTTTATATTGTCCTTTCTTTTAGGGAAACTTTCCCACACAATAAAAACAACTCAAGTAGATGTCTTGAAATTACCACTCTGCCATTATATATGGTATATCTTGTCAAATAAAATTAATAATATTATACCCATTGTTCTATTTATTGGAAAAGAGGGGATTCAAAATCGTGAATTTTAGGTTTTAAAACAAGAAAGCCAATAATGCTTTATTCATAAATTTCCAAAAGTGTAAGTAAATTAATGAATTTAGGATGAGATGGCAAAATCTAAACAGGGCAATAATAGTAATAATAAAACTGCAAATATCTTTATTGTAATGTGATTTAAATGTTTAAACCAATTTGTACAGTTGAATATAATAATGTTATCAAATTTTTACAGTAAAAGTTAATATAACTTTCGATAGTATCCAAATATAATATTTGATACTGTATTGAATACAATATTATTACACGATTATTGATTTTTAAGGATGAACCCTCCTAACAAAAAATAATAAATAAATAGGAGACCCAAAAAACAATAAACAAAAAGGAGCTGAAAAAGGGGGCAATAGGAGTGAGCGGTTGGAGTTCAGTTTTTTTTAATATCTGAGATCAAATATTCAATAACTCAGACCACACAATTCACACCAGTTGCGGGAATAAATTTATAGACGGTCATCCTCATAGAACTCATAAATATAAATGAATATATTACAAAAAATTTAAAAAAAGAAGAGAAATAACACACATAAATATAAAAGACCTAATGGTATGGTGAGTCATAACATCAAGGAATGCTTGAAGTGGTTATATGTTGATATTTATTCAATATAGAATTTAATTTGATATAATTATTTGAAATGATAATGAAGCGTTCAACAGAGAAGTTAGTTAAATTATTCTGACAGCTTCGAAAGATGTTAGAAAATATATTAATTATTTATTTTAAACGCCAGAAGTAGATAACAACACTAGTCAAATAAGGATTTAGCTTAACCATACATAACATTTGCTAATAACAATAACATCAATCCACAACTTTCCTTACGGAACAACTAATATGATTACGTTATTCTCAAAAAGGTCAATTATCAAAATTACATCTCCTACAATTTATTGAATAAGCCCATAAATATTCTTTGTAATCTCTTATTTAATTACCTACCTCCCGTTATACAATTAACGCTAAAACAATTCCTAATAATTACATATCCCAAGAACATTTTCAACACAAACAATAATTATAAATTAAACCTTTTGTGACATCGTTATCAAAAGAAAACTTTCCGAGCATAATGCAAAGTTTAGCCCTCATCGTAAGTTCCGTGTGTTTGCAAAATAATTTTAAAAAAAATCACGGAACTTATTATTATTATTATTATTATTATTATTATTATTATTAGCACCGCGTCTTACTACCCGTTCGGGTTATACGAACTTACGCCAATGTGTAATGGTAGGGTGATTGTGAGATGAAATGGAGGACCTACAGTTTAACGTGGAATCCGAACCACGGTGGAGGCCTGGCATTCCNTAACGTGGAATCCGAACCACGGTGGAGGCCTGGCATTCCCCACATTCACAAGATGTCTTGTCAGAGGTAAAGGAAGGGTTTGGTAACGGAACTTATCGTCTTTGACAAAAACTAAATACCGACTTTATTTAGTAAAGTTAAAGTATCGATAGTTTTCCAAATACTAAATCGATCCTCATCAATACTAGCTACCAAATCGATATCCTCTTAAAAATAGATAAGTTCAACTCAATTAAATTACATCTAATTTAATGGTTTACACAACTGATATTTTTATGTAAAATATTTAAGTGATAGCCGAGAGAGAATTTTGAAAAGTTAAATAAAAAAACATTTATACTAAAAGAAAAATATTATGAAACCAAAGAGAATTTTGATCTTACATTTTGTCTATACTAAGCCGTAGCTTCTCCTTCCTCAAATATAACCAAGTCCAAGAGTGTCAACAAGCTGCCCTGTCGGCACTATATATGCAAAACAAACCCAGATACATTGGATAACGGGATAATGGGTAGGGAAAAACATATAGAACACTCGGGAAGAAAATAGGTATCACTACAATTGCTTCTACGCTATTCTCAGAGCTCCGGGACTGTTCTAGAACATCGACGAGCATCATATCTTTGCAACTCAAGCTCTTTGCAACTCGAGTTCCTTGCCACAAGTTCACAACACATACAACTCTAGTGGGCGTGTCTTGAAACTTACCGTGGCGATCAGTCTAAACTTTGTCTCGGGTATGCATAGTCGTGTTATTGTTTTCTCCCGACATGTGGTGCACCGACGCTGGGGGTAGTGAAACGGGGTAAGTAATGCGTATTTCTTCTATTCTTGTAGCCTAATGCTACAAGAAGTAGTTATAGTTTCATTTTCCCTAAAAAAATGCACTAAATTTGGGAGAATTTGCAAGTTTCACCTCAATTAGAGATTAATGAAGAAAGTTATTTCAATGGATATATTATCATGAATTCATGTATGATTTTTTTACATATCATAATTATTTTTATGTGTTATACTTATACAAGGCTTATATGAGTTTGGTTCATACCATGAAATCTTACATTATTCTGATAGAGCTACTTTTATTTGAATTAGATGTGTTTGATGGAATATTATTAATATCAAAACCAAACTAACAAGAAGTCACCAAAATTGTGTTTAAATAAAAATATATGTATTAATCGGCTAGAATTATAATTATCAATTATTATTCAACCGGTGTGTATTCAATAAGAATAAAATTAGAACCTTTAATTAATTACGACAGTATTCCTTTTGATTTTTAAGAAAGTGACAATTTGTAAAAAAAACAACCGAAATGACATAAAATATGAGATTGATATTTCACTTTTTAGAGGATACTTTCCGTTTAAACAAACATAGGTGATTACAGTTAATGTTATAAAAAAAAGTTATTGTAGACAAAAATGATTAATTAATTAAATTCAATATAAGTCAATCATTCAAACAAATCGACAAATTTGTTCAAGATGCTTTGCCATATATAAATCAAAATTTGAAAATACATTAATGTGCAGCACAAATTCTAATTATTGAGTTGTAAATTAAATGCGAAACATTTTCCTGATGTAAAATTCAGATATAGTTTTCAGCTTATTTTACGCACAAAAAGATTGCTTAATCTTGCATTTATTGTTTTTATGGAATGATACACATAAACTTTTATGTACCATCAGAACCTAAACAATCTTTATTGAGAAATAAAAACATACATTAAATGTAGATAATGTTGACAGTATACATACTAAATATTACAAATAACTATGATGTATAGTGTTGGATTATATAGCCCAAAGTGCGATAATACGCGTAGTACTTAAACATAATTAAAAAAGGTAGCTATAGGCACAGTGTTCTAGACGTAGATGGTTTTAGCGAAAACCCATAAAGTGACGATGTTGCAACACTTTAAAACTCTATATTATACAGTTGATAGTTAACGTACAATATTGCAAAAAAATATTATTATTATTATTATTATTTGTTCTTTCTTGCGATAGGTCCATTCCGTTTGTCAGTGAACTTTGACTGCTAATGCACATTGTCCTCTACTTCCTCCTTCAGCTCTCAAAATATTCTTATGTCCTTCAAGTCATAAAATATTTGAATCCTCCTTCTTGGTATGCTCAAACTTTCCTTCTATGTGGTCATGCAGAAGAGAGTTGTTTCTAAGGATGTTTACCGAAGAATCACATCCAAAATGGTTCTATTCTAGCCCACTCTTCTTATGACTTATTCATTTGTCACCCGGTCTGTCCACCTGATCCAGGGACGGCCCTAACATATGCGGGGCCCTGGGAAAATACTGTGTGCGGGACCCCTGTACGTTGCATATTGATGTGAGGTTCCTCATGGTTAATGGCACGCAAAGCAGAACTTCTCCAATGACATTGAGAGAGCCGTTGTGAGAGGGGACTATGTGAGGGTAAAGAATCAGTGTGGCAATGGTGAAGAGCAGATATAAATTATCATTTCTATTTTTATTTTTCCAATGTAAATTATTTTTAACCTGAGACGTGGAGCCCTCTTAACGCGGGGCTAGGGGTTGTTGCCCCATTTGACCCTGTTTAAGGCCGGCCCTGACCTTATCTTATTAAGTACTATCCAGTACTACATTTCAAAGCTCTCTAAGTATTTATTTTCATCTTTCTAAGAGTCTATGTCTTTGCTCCATTTAGCGCGATACTCCAAACGAAGCATTTCATTAGTTTGTTCCTCGGTTCCAAACTCATTTTGGTGTTCTGCTGTAATCTTTTCTTGTTGAAAATTTCCTTGGTCATGGCGATCCTCAACCTAATTTATTTGGTGTAGTAGGCATCCTTTTCAACAGACTTCCCAGGTACTTGAACTGTTATATGTTTTCAAACTACTGGTTTCCAATCTTGATTTTCAGCAGCTCTTAATTTTAAAAAAAATTATTATTCTTTTGACTTCTCAATGTTGATCTCCATGATATAATTATATTTTCCCTATTTCCATCAACCTGTCCATTATTTACAATAACTTTTCTTTAATTATTTTGCTCCAGCAATGCTAGATCATCTGCGTATTTTATTGTAATGATGAAACATCTTCCTATCTTGTAATTGCTATGCTCCTCTAGGGCCTCCCTGATAAGACATTCTCCTTACAAGTTGTACAGACTTGGTAAGAAACCGCATTCCCACCTCAATTCTCTTCCTGTCTATTCGCTCTTGGTCTCTCCGTTATTCAACCTCACCTTCACTCGATATACCAGCTGCAGGTTTGCAGTCAACATTCTGTCCCACTATTTGATGCCAATCTAATTGGGTATTTCAATAAGTTTCTTCCTATTCACTCTATCAGACACTTTTTGCCAGTCGATTAATCCAATGTAGACGTCTTCCTTGACTTCTAGCACTTTCCCTGAAATTATTCTCAGCATCCCGATGGCAACTTTGGTTCCTTTTCTGAATTCAAATTGGTATTCTACCATCACACTTTTTATTTTCTATTCCAGTCGCCGGTTGAGTATTCTTGCTCTTTCTTCCCCACCAGAGAGATGAGGCTGATGGTCCTGTGTTCATTGCCTTTCTTGGGTATTTTCTTGTTCTTTAGAGACACCATGGTTACGTATAGAAAATCTTTGGGCCATTTTCCTGTTTGGTAGATCCTATTTATAAGTTTTGTCAGAGCCATTAATCTGTCGTTTCTCAGTTCTTAAGAAGAACAAATGGTAAGTCGTACTCTAAAGTAGCTTTCTTTCGCCGCATGTAATTTATAGCTCTCTCTACTTCACTCACTTTTAAAATGCTGGGTCCTTTTTCTTCTTCCTCTATATATCTTTTCCAAATCGTAAGAACCTCTTTATGATCCGTCACCATATGACCGTTGGGGTTTTCTATTCCTATTGTTCACACACCTTTGTTTTCATTCCCTCCCAGTTTCTTTTCTCTATTATACATTAGGACATACCTGCCTTTTCTTTGCAGTTCGATAAGCTTATCGCATGTTTATCAATACAGTTTTTCAGAGATTTGTTTAATTCCGTTATTAACTCGTTGGATTGCCTAATGTATTCTTCTTTGTTGACATTTATTCATATTCTTCTTTGTTTCCATTTTCTGATCATTTATGTTGCTACATAGGGCTTTCAAATGGTCTTGTTAACTTTTCCAACATTGTAATTTAACACCTACAAAGAAATATTTATAACATTATTTCATTTTATTTCTACACCTATACTGTTTTCTTTCCTCTCAATTAACTTTTGTTCTAGTGAATTTATCCTAACGTCACTCGTGCTTCTTGGTTTTTCTAAGTCCCAACTCAGTTTTACTTTGCTCATCTTCCTGATCCTCCTCACTCTTGTTTCAATGTACGCCACAAGCAGGTTGTGGTCCGAATCAAAGTCGGCACATGGCAATGTCTTTGTTTTCACATCACTCATTCCATTATTGAATCGCTGTTTGAACATAATTTAATTTAAATTGTACCTGCTGCTGTTTCTTGGGCTCTTTTATGAGTATAGTTTGGTATTCTAACTTTAGTAATTTACTTTTGTCTATGTTGGTTTCCTCCAGAATACTATATAATTTATTCTGGTCTAGGGGGTTTCTCTCTTGTTTACTCTAGGCTCTTATGGTATTTTGCTTTGTTTTACACTGAAATAGTATGGTGTTCTGATCTGGTGTTAGTGGCTTGTTATGGCATAGAATGGATTTATGCTCTGATCTTTGCTTTTTCTCTTTGGAATCTATCTTCAGTAATTTCCCTTCCCCAGTCCATGTGGTCCTATTATCTTCAGCTACCATCCTACCCTCCCACAGTGTAATAAACGCCCATGATGATGGTGTTCATTTTCCTTTTTCCCTCATGTTGAAGGATTGCTTTAATCTCGTCATAGCTTTCTTCAACCTCAACATCATCGTGAGCGGTTGTTGGATTCTGCACTTGTACAATCCAAATATCCACTGGTTCAGCGTTTAATTTCACAAACATTAATCTATCACTATGACACCTCACTTTAGTAACACTTTTAACCACTCCATCTTTCATCACTATTGACAGTTCTGGATTAAGGGGAGAAGGAGGGTACTCTGAACAATCTTGTGCAACTTTAAAAATTGCTATTTATACCCTTATATTTTTTTTTTTCCTAAATAATTTTTGTGAGTTCATGAATGTATTTTCCTGCTTTCGATGCTTAGTTGTGCTGGTAGGTTCATCACTGATTTAGTTCCTCTGTTTCTCGCTAGATATCACACGTATATTATTTGATAGGTTGTAAGGAATATACACAGCTGTTGCTGCTTAATCTTTGATGGCGTTCTAATTTATGTGAAGGCACTATTCACCAAATATAACAACATTTTGTGCGCCTTTGGTAATTATGTCTGAGAATATTTAAGAAAAACTTGATTTCCTGTGGGAGGCAAAAGCTTTGCTAAAAGATTTATGAAGTTTGAGTATGTTTTTATGTGTGTTCTTTGGCATGTTATTTTGGAAAGATTTGATATAGTTAGTGCTAACTTATAGAAACTTACCCTAGACTTGTTAACAGCCTGAAATGTTATTGAGTCATTAGCCAAATTCATAGTCAATGAAAGAGCTAGTTTGGAAAAATACGAAGAGAAAACTAAAATATTAAATGAGAACATGTCCAGAGTTTTTTTTTGACTCATTTGAAAGACAATGGAGGAAATAAATGATACGGAACTCCACACGGACTTTCTCGTTCCACTGTTTAAAAATTGAGATATTTACTAAAACCTCATAATATATGTTAAACAAAATAATTTACACTAGCCAACCAGAGCAAAAATTGCACTATACTTACGGAAAAGATTTTGTTGACACCCATATTTAAATTTTGTAATTTTATTTTTAAAGAATTCAAGTCCTCATATGTATAATTGGCCCATTTAAAAAAAATTGTATTGCACCCGCAAGGGTCAGCACTTCATTTTAAATTTCGACTTCCGACTAAAATTTACATTTTATTAGGACTCGTACATTTTATGATTACCGCATCGCTATTAATTTCCTCATTTATAAATTTTGGCCAATAAAATAGGTTAATATTGATTATGAAGTTTCGAATGATAAAGATAGTTCATTGCAGTACAAACTTTTCCCCTAAAAGGTTAAAGGAAAAAGAACACCAACTTTTTGAAAGAATTGCCTACGTATTAACTTACTCTATGGCATTAGAAAATTATTGCACTAAAACTTAAGTTGTATCTCTGTACAACTAAAGGTCACAAAACTGTATTATTTTATTTGCCAATATCTCAGAACTGACAGACAAACAGACAGCATTTTCTTCCTTTTTTTCCCCTTCGTTCCTTAATTATCTATAGTTAATATAACAATACATAAATTGTCAAATTAAAACATATACCATAATATACAATACAATCAGTACTTAAGTTATAGTAAAAATATCTACATAATGTTCGTAAAATACATTTCTCTAAAAATTAACAATAAAATTTTCTCCAGTTACTTTGCACAAAATGTTTTTATATGTCCAGAAAGAAATATATAGAGTCAGCTTTCCCTTATTTTTATATTTCACAAATTCAGATTTTAATCGGTATTTCAACCTTAGATAGAAGAAATTATGATAGTCAGGTACTTGCTTCTCTGTCTTTAAATAGTAATTGTATGTTTTGTATATAGTTGATTTTGCCAATGTAATGAGAAAATAAACCAACTGTCCTGCTATATTAAATTCACTTTATCGAACACCATGAATTAAAATACCCTCATCTACAAAAGTTATGTTTAGTAATCTTCTTATTAAACTCATGACCAACAACCAAACCGTTTCAAAACGAGTACATTGTAAAACTATGTGCATAGCATTACCAAGAACATTACACCACGTGCACAAGACATTGTGGTATCTTTTCAATGTGAACAATCGAACAGGTGTAACCAGATAGTCGTGAATAAATCTCCAGGAAATGTCTGCATCACAACTATCCGTGGGGTACTGGTACAATATTCTCCAGGGGAACCAGGGGCGGATTTACGACTCTGCCGCCCATAGGCACTAGATAATTTGCCATCCACTTTTTCTACCTTACCTTTTAATTCCTCGTTTCCCCCCTACGACCCCTCATACACCGACACATATATACCATATACTTATGAGCTATTTGTAGAATAACAGATACGAAGCGCTTGTATTATTTTATTATTTTTACTATAGTGAGGTTTTAAAAGTAGTAAAAATCTAAGAAAAGGCTTTTAAAAAAATGAAATAAATACTCCTACACCATCACAACACACAAATTCAAATATTATTTAATTTATCAATATAAAGTTTACATTGGCAGACTGTAAAATATGTTAAGACAATTGTCAGTGAATTAAGACGATACTTTGTAATGGTGGTACGCAGATACAGAAAACCACAACAATAAAACAATGAAGCCATAAAATTATTTTAACTGGCAGAAAAAATATATGTTTTCTTTCTTTATTCAAAATTTGCCGGCCCTAAAAATCTGCCACCGTAGGCACGTGCCTACTAGGCCTATGCGTAAATCCACCCCTGAGGGTTTATCGCTCCAATCAGACGTGCCATCTGGAAGACCACCACCAATCAGTTTGGCGGTACAATCCACATACATTTTCTTGCGTGGTTGAGGAAATTCAACATATTTCTCATGAAGACTACTCAAGTAGGAATACTTAGTAACATGTGTATTAACCTGGACTTTGTGCGAACAGGTAACTTTTCGAACACCAAACATTTGCCAGGCACTGCGAACTGAACTATAAAACCCCAACAGAGCACAGGTGAAGTAATATTTGAAACTTCAAGGCGAAGTTTGTAAGATAACAAATTTCGGTTTTGCCTCAACCTTTTTTCTAGATATAGGAGTCGAAAAGACATGACTCTACCAGGAAAGTGGGTAACTCCAGCTCTTCCAAATCCTATTTCAGCAAACACTTAATGTGACTTTAACCAATGATTACCATTCCAAAACATATTGACATACAACCTATTAATATCATAAATGAATTTCACTAGCGTTTGAAGTACTGTAAGCAAATGTGTCAACTTAGATCCAGAGAGATGATTTATTAATAATCATTTGCCTCTATACGAGACCATGTACAGCCAACGAGTCCCCTTCATCAAACCACGACGAACTTTATCTTTCACCTCAACCCAGTTTTGGTTAACCCAATGTTCAGTGTTCCCTATGTAAGTACCAAGATATTTATGTCTCTCAGAAGACTACCAATAATTGTTTGATTCATCCGTTCTATTTTTCCAATTTACAACCCAGATAGTCCACATTCAATTCTGCTCCAGACTTACAACTATATCTCATAAATGCTGTAGAAAGTTCCTTGAACCCCTCATCATGAGTGATGAAATGTATCACATCATCTGCATACGCCGAGACAACTAGTGCTTCACTAAAATATGGTAATATAAAACCATAATTTTACAAAGTCTGTCTGCATATATGTAAGAAATGTTCCAAACAAATAGTGAACAATGGGCCGGATAATGCGTCACATTGCCGCACTCCTCGTAACACTGGAATTGGCGCCGTTAATACATCTTCAATTCGTAACAAACATTGTGACCTTATATATAAGGTACGAACATACGATATATACTTTGTTCCGAACCCGAATAAGGACGGTGTAGAAACATTTAGGCGTGCTCAATTGTCATAAGCACTTTTCTGATCCCAGCAAAGTACAGCAAGGTGGATATTTTTGGTATTGGGCATTGTGATTAACATCTTGTATAGGCTAATATGTAAATTTGTATATATGGACCGTTGTGGGATGCAAAATATCTGGGAATAATGAATCACATCAGGGAGAACAGCTTGCATCCTAGATGGTACGAGACACTATTTTATAGCCAACATTAAGTAAAGTAATTGGTCTCCAATTATGTATCAAAGTCTTATCTCTGTTCTTGGGAAGCAAAATAAGAACATATTTATTCAATGACGATGGTAGCTTACCAGACTTCAAAGCAACATGAACCATATTTAAAACATAGGTAAGATTTTCTTCCAAAAATACAGATATAACTCACATGGTAGACCATTATATCCGGGAGATTTATTTTTACTGATTGAACTAACTGCTTCCGTCAATTCCTCTAAAGAAATGTCAGTCACACACATCCTTTTGATCTTCAGATATGGGGGGAAGACCATTATACAGTTCTGGCACTTCTACACTTGTTACTAAGAGCAAAGAAAAATGTTTCTTAAAATGTTCACAAGTATGATTACGAATTTCATTTGGGTCAGACATGATTTATCCGTTTATATTCAGAGATACTAAAAAAAGGTGAGCAGGACGTTGTTTAAACGGTGTAAGAAACATGGGGGCCTGTTCATCCATATATCGGGAACGTTCAAAAGATATAATGTCAATGGCTATACGACTGTACAATTTTCTAATATTTGCTTCACAAAGACAAAAAAAAAAAGTTATTTTTATCTGAAGTCAAAATACCCTTAGATTGAATTTGTTGAGCCATAACTTCAAATTCACTAATTTCAGCGTAAACAATTTTGAGCCTGTACACAGAAAATTGCATAGAAACTTCACGCACTTCTGACTTAAACTCTTCCCACCACAAAAATGGGTTTTTACTATAGTACATATATTCTGAATAAAAACTGGCTATATTACTGATAATTAATTTGTAATGTTCATCCTCAAACAATTAATTATTGATCCTCCAGTATGCTTGTCTACGCTTTTTTTTTATTTGCATTTAATTGAAGCAAACAAATACACCCAGAGTGGTCAGAAAAGGATGGAACTATTTTTGGTTACATAGCAAAATCGTTCAAGTTAGGGTTTACATAAATGTGGTCTAACCGTGAACGAGGCACATTTTTATGAACGCCCGTTTATGTAAACCCTCTTTCATCAGTAGGAGCGTATTTCCATGCATCAAAACATTTTATTGAATGAAACTAGGCGCTGAAGGGCCTGGCTAAGCTCTAGTCTGGTTTCAGTAGACCACAATTAATCATGTTATCTGGTAGAAACGTTACGTTCCAATCACCGGCCAGACACACATTCTTTAAGACTGAAAGTCTCTGTAAGTATCGTGTCAAAACTTCGACCACAAAGATGGCATGAGTATTATCTTGAGGCATACATTAACAAAATGATAAATTTTACCAAACATTCTTAATACTACAACATGTGTATATCTTGGTTCCAATACAGAGTGTCTCATAACTTCATGGCCTATAGATGATCTGATTACAATTAATACCCCAGAGCTAGCTTGAATTGACGGGGCGATAAAAAAAAAAGTAAAATCTGCCAAGGCCACAGACAAATCATATATCCAGTCAATCAACCTTCGGGTTAAATTGGTTGCGCTCTTTTTGACAGCTTGAGTCCTTCACCACTAGGATCGCTGTTGTTAGTCCTATTATCACCCAGCAGTGACAATAGCGAAGCCCAGTGTTGAAGAACTCAGGCTGGCAAAAGGAGAGCAGCGAAACTCCCGTAAGGTTGAGTCTCTTTAATATTTGTTTGTGGCCAATGTATATGACGTAGGTGATGAGCAAAAGTTAGTTTCCTGAACACACAAATTATCTGATCTTACACGTTTTGAGTAGGTACATAGAAAGCATGTACTGTTTTCCATCACGGTTTAGACCTCGTGCATTTAGAGTGAGGGTAAAAATCATCAAAAAAAAATACTAATGTAGAAACAGATTTTACTGTTATATCAATTAATGATTAAATATTTTGAAACTTAATAGCCTGCTTCTTGCAGTGACTTTATCAAACGCAACCATTGTTGCCTTAAATTGTGACTTCGGAAATGGGAAAACGAACCCTGCAACATTTCTGCTAGGATCTTACATTGTGTTGTGAACTCACACGCCACTGGAGCTGCGTTTTTAAAACCCCTAATTTTTTTTCAAAAAGCTTGAAAACGTTTCTTTATTCAAAGGGTATTGTTTGTCTTTAAAATTAAATCTCCGGATCAATTCATCAATACTCGAAGCATCTTTGACTTTTAATTTTTCTGCCATTTAGCTCGAAAATTTTGACAAATCGGACCAATTATCATCAGAGTCGTTATTATGTTCTAGCGCTAGACGTTTTACATCATCCTCATTGGCATCCGATACTTCCTCAAGAACATAAATTGACCTTTTCCCGCCAATGAGCTGACAGCACTAGGTGGTATTAAAAAACTCCTTAATACTATCTTCCACGTGAGATTCACTTAATTATCGGGTGACTTTTGACCACATTGAAGTACACTATCAATTTCCACACTCTCAAAGAGCTTAGAACTGTCTGTTGTTGTTATTTATCTCTGAAAGTGACCGAGGGTGATGTTAATGAACAATAATTATACTAATAGTGGTTACATAATCAACAGATGGTATATTATCGGACTTAATGGGGTCAGCGCTGCCCCTAGCCTCAGTCAACCATGTCATTTTGCTAGTGACAGTGACAACATAACTTAAGGTAGTGTTTTGGTGGGGCTCACTTGGCCGCTCAGTAGCCGACACATCTTGTGTGCAGTTCCTTGCCATGTGTCCGGGAAGCGAGCATCGAAAACACTTAGCATCATCGGTGGACGAATCTCACCATGGCATATTATCTATTGTCAAGTTAAAATAGAAAGGAAGTGAGTCTCCCCCGTTAGGAATAATATATACAATACATCTAAACGAGTAGACACTAGAAAAGGGTGTTAATTGAGAGCTTATTTTTATTTACCTCATCTGACACGTAATTTTACCATATTTATACAAGTTTGTTATCAACAGATCATTTGTAATATCTAGTGTGACATTGGAAAGTACTACTTTAGTGGACATAGCATATCCTCGAATTGGAACAAAAATAATTGTCTACGGACACCCCCCTATCTTTCAATATTTTATTAACACTCTCTTCATTAGACATAAACAAACACAACCATCCACCACTTACGATGGACTCATGACTAATATTATGTGGTCCCACAACATTACACACACTAACCAAATAATTATATAACACTTTACTAGGAACAATCGCCAGTTTGCGGTCCAGCTTATTCGACGACATTCCATGTCATCCAGGATCCGAACTCGGCACTCTTGAGTGACCTCCACTCATGTGGAGAACAACACGAAACAACACATCGAATACACTATTAATTAGAAAATCTCAAAATATTTTAAGTTTTAACTAAACACGAAGTTCACACGTAGCACACAACTTTACAGAGCAACGCTCCACACATCTCCACTCGCTACGAGTTCAAAGACAGACATACAGCAATGTAAAAACCACTTTTCCGGATTTGGGGGGGTCAAGAGACGTTAAAATTCACCAGAATCTTGAGTTAGTTGGTTTTGAAAATAACAATACTTACTTTATCTACCTGTAACGTAACGATAAAGTAAAAAAATATCCAGGAAATTACAATGCCAACAGTAAGACACTTATCAAAGGACGGAAAAAAATTGAAGTGAAAACAGTTTTTGTAACAATTGATAAATTATATAGCGGAATTAATAATCTCTTACAGTCTTACACAAATTTTCATTCATAATTTCAATTTTTAGTTGATTGCAAAACTTCAAATACAATGGACAATATTTTGATTAGTAACTATTTTAAGTTTAAACAGTAAGGATCTTGATGAATCTTTAAAATTAGAAATGTCATAGTTCTATGACTTTGTAAAGAGTGTTGTTGTAGTTAGATTCCAATACATTAATAATTATATGTAAGATAATAATTTGATATATGTTTTTCCAAATGTAATTAACGCCTTTAAATATTATTTGGTAATTCCTCTAACCAACTGTAAAGCAAAGCGCTATTTTTCAAAACTTACCCTAATTAAAAATAAATTAAGTTCAACAATGTTTGAACTAAGACTTAATTTTATTTATATCATGTCATGAGAACATGATATTACAAGACAGTTGTCATTTGACGATGTTGTGCCAACATTCGACTCTCCTTTTTCTGCACTCTTGTCACCTGAATCAAACATTTTGTAATTTTCAGACATTATTTCATCTTGATCTTTCCACAAGACTTCACTTAGCTCCTAAATATTCAAATCAAACTTTTAAAATTTCAAGTTTTCCAGTTTACCAGCCCTTATGATCGTCATTACATTCCATAGAAAGGGAAAGTTTTGTTTGAAGATTGGATTTTTCTGAGATAGAAGAGCCAAATACGCCTTTGAATTGGTTGTGACAAATGTTATTTCTAATGAGAATTATTCAAATGATTTAACCTCACGTAATAAATAGCTTATACCCGTATCACACGACACTAGCTCGGACTTGAAATCCAGTGTGCTAGCTAGCAGTGTCTAGCGTCGTATGAATCAGAAAAAGTATACTGGTTCTGCCTCTTGGTACTGGCTACCATACTAGTTGTGAAGATAGAACAGGCGCTATTTTCGTACTAGTTCCGACACTAGTTTGTGAACTAGACCAATCAATGCGCGCTGAAACTGTGTGTAGAGAAATGGTAGAAATGGCGCCAAAATGGTCATCGGATGTGATTTTGTTGTTGGCAGAAAATTATTCTAAATATCTTTGTTTATTTAATACCAAATTACCACAATATGACAATATATTTAATATATATTTAATTAAAAACATGTCATCTAAAAAGTCACACGGTGTTTCAGACCCAATTTTAATATAAACAAACTTGATAGCATGCCAACCTTAGGGGATTGTTTTTTAGAATATAAAGTGTACTAAGGCCTAAAAAAATTTGTGTATCAAGGATACTGTGCTTGGACTCTCATGGGCTTAGGAGCCTCTGACCACATCGTAAATAAATGAATACAAATTTAGGGAGATACTAAACTTTAGTGTCACCTCGAATGTATCTTATCTAACCTCCGAACGCATCATTTTTATCATCCCGTGACTATTATTTCCTCTTTCCAGCCAGTCCGGTGTCCAAATTCTTTTCCTACACTACCTCCCATAATTTTCAATATTATTATTACTAATTAATGCAACTGATACGCCTAGAATTAATCTCTGACGTACCATAAATATTTGCACTAGAACCTGGTACCAAATTAGCAGCGTGTGAATACTCTAATCCCGTGTGATAGTAGCTTTAGGATGTCTTGATACAACTTTTAAATATAGAGTACCTAATAGGAATACAAGAAATCCTTAGTAAATGAGCGGCAACTGAGCTATGCGATATAAAAAGTACTGTAGGATTCTTTTACAGAGGGCTGCACCTATTCGAAAAACAACATACACCTTTTTTTTACCATGAATTGAACAGTTCAAATGTGTTATTCTAATCTCTGGTATCGTAGACAAGTTTAATCACGTTGTACGGGCTTTAAAGTAGATAAAGGAGAGTATAGATCGATATCTCCCATGTATCGAGTATGAACAGTTTTCAGCGCTAGTAGTGGTTGTTGGCGTTACTAATAGTCAAACCTGCCCATTGGCGCCACATTCA
>CABFVX010009537.1:1283-17939 GCA_902151425.1 Timema shepardi
GGGGGGGGGGGGGGGGGCAAGGTTGATTATCATAAAATAATTATTTGCTCTTACTTTTCAAGTCTGTATTTATTGAACAAATTTGCATAGTAGACGGAAACTATCAATAAACGCTAGCTCTATCATATATAATTTCCATTTGTGGATCTATTTTCAATACAAGAAATAGTACAAATAAACAAAATGATTAAAGCAATAGTACAATTAGTAAGGCTGCACACTGGATCCAACATTTTTCCTTTCGACAAGTCATATTATCTGAGAGTGTCGGAAAGTGTCTGATGTGCTCTGTTCAACATGGGGTTAAATGGAGGCCCGCACATTGGCTTCGACACTGTCTTTATTCGCCTGTCGACGTGTTTAGACCTTTTCCCTTGTCGGACCAAGGTCCCTCAAGTTTCTTATTTCGACAAGACACCTTCCGACGGATTTAAATGCGCATGCTCCAGCGGCCGATATCAGTCACACGACTACCGCATGGCCCAATCCCGCGTTGTTTAAGCCTACTGTTGTTTTTACTGACACCTGTCAAGTTTGATCTCTTGTGCCGGTTTTAATTTATGTTGAATCGAGAAGGAATGGGTGATGAAGAGTCTGCTGTAATAGATGTGGATATGTTACTGATGTTGATTGAGAGTCGTTCAATGATATATGAATAACGTTAAAGGAGCACAATGACAAGACTCGATTAATCAATGTTAGCAAGACATTGACAATGAGTTAAAGTTAAATGTGCCAAGTAATTTTTGAAACTCGCTAGTCGTTACAATTTTTTTAAATACTTATGCCAAAATTTAATCAACACTGTTAAATAATTTGTTATTCTATCTTAACTTCCAATTGGATTTCTTAATACTCTCATGGATAAATGTATGAGCGATGCTTGTGAGAACGTGGTTGGTGTACAAATGGATAATGTTAATATGAGAGTGCTGTTATATGAAGATGATGCCGTATTAATGGCTGAGAATGAAAGTGACTTGCAGAATGCATTAAATAGTTTGAATGTGGTGACAGACAAAAGGGATTTTCTTATAAATGTCTCTAAAACTATGGTATTGGTTTTTGATAAGGACTGATCAGGAAATGATTGTCAACTTAGTATAAATGAAAAACTGATAGAACGAGTGAACGATTCTATATATCTAGGCAGAATGTTATGTAAATATATAAGAAAAATTGTGAAATCGATAGATGGGGGAATGTATCTCGAAAAGAAGTTTGACGTGTGTGTACTATTGCAAAGACTGAAGTAGTATCGAAAGAGGCAAATATGGTAATATATAAAATTGTGTTAACGCCAACACCATTTATCGGATGTGAATAGTGTATTTGCCAGGAGAAACACAAGAGCAAGAGGAATATGCTCAGAATTAGATGTACAAGAAATGTATTTGCCAGGAGAAACTCGTATGGACATAGTCAGCAATGAATGGGTGCTGAAGGATTGTAGATAGAAAGGGAATCCAATAGTTCAATATAAAATAAGTGTCTTACAGTGGTTTTAGGTATATTGAAAGGATGTCTATAGTTCAAGCAACAAACAATCACTTAATGGTAAAGTATACATATCAAAATGTAGGATTAGGCTAAACGTTGTAGATAAATGTGTAAGAAAGAGGAACATTGAGAGTTTTAAGGATAAAGGAGAATGTATAATTCGGTGTATGGATGTTCTTGAAGCAAAGGAAGAGTACAAGCTAAGGGAAGTGTATGTATATATGTATTTATATATATATATGTTTGTACATATGTATGCATATGTATATGTATGTATGTATAAATATGTATGTGTATGTGTATGTATGTATGTATGTATGTATGTATGTATGTATGTATGTATGTATGTATGTATGTATGTATATATGTATGCATGTTTGTATGATCTATGTATGTATTTATGTTTGTACATATGTATGCATATGTGTATGTATGTATGTATGAATGTATGTATGTGTATGTATATATATATATATATGTATGCATGTTTGTATGATCTATGTATGTATTTATGTTTGTACATATGTATGCATATATGTATGTATGTATGAATGTATGTATGAATGTATATATGTATGTATGTATGTATATATGTATGTATGTATGTATGTATGTATGTATGTATGTGTATGTATGTATATATATATGTATGTGTATGTATGTATGTGTGTGTGTGTGTATATATATGTATGTATGTATGTATGTATATATATGTATGCATGTTTGTATGATCTATGTATGTATTTATGTTTGCATGTATGTAAATATGTATATATGTTTGTATATATGTATGTATTTGTGTATATGTGTATGTATGTATATATGTATTTATGTATATTTATTTATGTATGTATATTTGTATGTATGTATATATGAATGTATATATAATATGTATATATGTAGGGCCTACGTATGCATAAATATATGTATGTTTGTATATAAGAATGTATATATGTGTGTTTGTGTATGTGTATGTATGTATGTATGTGTGTATGTATGTAAGTATGTATGTGTATGTATGTATGTATATGTGTATGTATATATGTATGCATGTATGTATGTCTGTTTGTATAATGTATGTGTGTTTGTATGTAGGTAGGCAGGGAGGTAGGTAGTTAAATTGGTAGGTAAGTAGGTAGGTCTGAAGTATCTTGTAATAAATAAACTAATCGTGGATACCAATTTTCGATTTCATCATGTCATGAAACGACGAAATTGATCAAAACCTCGATTTCGATTTTTTGGATGATCACAATACTTCTTTTGCCGAGAGGATGAGAGAGGTAAAGGTAATATGTAATTGTAATTTAAATTCATTTTCCTACAAGTTTAAACATCATTATTTCGGATTGCTTTATAGTTTTCTGGTTGGGAAACACAGGTCTAATTCTTACAACAATAAGCCATTTTAAGAGATTGAATAAAAATAAAAATTAATCAATCAAAAATATGTAATTCACAGGAGTTTCATTAAAGTTTGTGTGTCCAGTGGAATCCTTGGAATTTGAGACTGCGAAACTAACCAGAATATTTTCTGTTTGGGGAAGCTCACCCTCCTTTCTTGAGCGTAGAAACTAGGGGTCGTGCGTGGGGGTGGATGGGAGTTCCAGGGGCTCAAGTAGGTACAATACCAGCCAGGTGCACACAAGGGGCTAATCTGGTTTAATGAAATTCCAAATTGTGCACTATTATCGCAGGTATCTGATAGATAAGCGCTCCTAGCGGCAAACTCTGGTGTTTAGAGAGACGCAGGTAGGTGCGAGGAGCAACCTTTCTGGTTGGTTGTGGGAGCTTACTGACGTCATTTGAACTGTAACAAGGGTTTGGTCAAAAAAATGTGCAATTAGTCCCAGGTTGACGCATATGAATATACATCACCACGTGACTCCATTGTCCTGAGCTATACTCATATGAATATACATCACCACGTGGCTCCATTGTCCTGAGCTATACTCATATGAATATACATCACCACATTGCTCCATTGTCCTGAGCTATACTCATATGAATATACATCACCACGTGGCTACATCGTCCTCAGCTATACCCATATGAATATACATCACCACGTGGCTACATCGTCCTCAGCTATACTCATATGAATATACATCACCACGTGGCTACATCGTCCTGAGCTATACCCATATGAATATACATCACCACGTGGCTCCATTGTCCTGAGCTATACTCATATGAATATACATCACCACGTGGCTACATCGTCCTCAGCTATACTCATATGAATATACATCACCACGTGTCTCCATTGTCCTGAGCTATACTCATATGAATATACATCACCACGTGGCTCCATCGTCCAGAGCTATAATCATATGAATATACATCACCACGTGGCTCCATTTTCCTGAGCTATACTCATATGAATATACATCACCACGTGGCTACATTGTCCTGAGCTATACTCATATGAATATACATCACCACGTGTCTCCATTGTCCTGAGCTATACTCATATGAATATACATCACCACGTGAGCTCCATTTTCCTGAGCTATACTCATATGAATATACATCACCACGTGGCTCCATCTTCCTGAGCTATACTCATATGAATATATACATCACCACGTGGCTCCATTGTCCTGAGCTATACTCATATGAATATACATCACCACGTGGCTCCATCGTTCTGAGCTATACTCATATGAATATACATCACCACGTGGCTCCATCGTCCTGAGCTATACCCATATGAATATACATCACCACGTGGCTCCATCGTCCTGAGCTATACTTATATGAATATACATCACCACGTGGTTACATTGTCCTAATAAACAATGCTATTTTATTTTAATTTTCAGAAAATTATGGAGGCATTCAAATTTGAACAAAATAGGATATTTAATGTGGACAAAACAAGCATAACAAAAGTACAATAAAATGCCCTAAAGGGTATGGAGTGAAAGGGTTGGAAAAGGTCAATGCTGCTATTTCTGCTGAGCGAGGGTGAGCCATTACTGCAGTTTTTTCAACGAGTGCTGCTGGACACTACATTCCACCTATGTTAATCCATCCCAGAAAACGAATGACTCCTACAATTCAAAAAAATGGGCCTATTGGTACTTCCTACAAGTGTTCAAAGAACTGATGGATGAATTCTGACCTTTTTCTTGACTGGTTATCTCACTTCGTAAAACATGCAAAGCCCATTTCAACTGATCATATTCTTCTAGTTCTGGATAACCATTCCAGTCATATTTCGATTGGGACATTTAGTTTTTGTAAGCTTCTTTAGTCGTCTGAAGGGTGCACTTTACAGGGAATATGACCTTTATCTATTCACTACAGGCCATGAAAAAATTACAGAGTATGACATAGCAGAGCTTTTAAATAAAGTTTTCATCTAAATCGCCACCATGGAGAAGGCAGTTTCAGCAAGAATATTTCCACTAAGCGCAGACAAATTTAACGAAGAAGATTTTGCTCCTGCTAGCAAAGTAAAACCATTCAAAGTTGAAGCTTCTCCTGAATCCGGAACTCCTATTTCTGAACGAGTTTCTTACCCCGAACATCAGCATTACTTCCATCGATCAAACCAGACCACAGAAAGTTTGTCGGACCGATGGACATCCATATTCACAGTCTGTTCAAGATCTTGGACCATCAACATCTAAAACTAATTTGTTTTTCGCTATTTCACCAATTCCAAAAACTAAGATTGAAAAACAAGTATGTCTAGGAAGAAAGTTACGTGGAAAAATATACTCGGAAATACTAACCGGCACACCAGTGAAACGGAAATTAGAAGTATCTCAAGGTAAGAAAATAATTAAGGAAGAAAATAAATCAGAGGTTAGAAAGAAATCTGGAAATGTGGTGCGAAGGTGCTTCGACCAATCATCACAATACCAGAAGAGTAAAGGAAAAAAGAAAATAAAGAAGCAACCAACATCCGAGTCATCCGGTTAGACGGATCCACACTTAGGGATGACGGAATGGACGAAGTGGTCCTAGCGAAAACTGGCAAAGAACCTAATGAACGGTGTAGTATCTGTGGAGAAGTAGGAAGAGACATGGAACGGTGTAGTATCTGTGGAGAAGTAGGAAGAGACATGGAATTGTGAGTAGAGGTGTTCTTCGTGTCCATCTTGGAATCATGCTGAGTGCACTCGTGTTGATAACCCAAAAGATTATATGTGCGAATTATGTACAAAATAAAACTGGAAAAACTGGGGAAAATAATATTTTGGTGACTTATCCACCGTTTTGTTATATTTCAATTTTCTTCTGATAAAAATAGATTTACCTTTAAATTATAAAACACATATATACCAAGCTGTTCGTTACCTTGTTTTCAAAGTGATTTCCAAACATTAATTCTACTGCGCACCAGCTATGCGCATAATTACCCTATATGGTGGGGAAACGTTTGCAAATACATTCCTAGGCTCTTTTCAATATTATTTGGTTATGTATAGTTATTAATCAAATATGTTTTTACCAAATGAACGTAAAATAGCCAAGGTTCTCTGGCATGTAGTTAAGTTGTGATATATATATATATATATAGTAGCATTACTACAGAGATGAATCTCGCTTAGGTGCACACCATTCTCACACTCTCCCTTATATCGTAGATAAAATACTCAATCTTCAATTTTTTTACCGTATTAGGATATACTTCCTTTGACGGGGAGATTGAGGTTCGTATCTCGGTTGGGTGTGCTGAGTTTTTCCCAAAATTGTTTTCAACCATCCCTCCACGCAAATTCAGGTATATTTCCTATAAGTATAGCCTTACTAATCTATGAAAACATTAGTGCAATTTGTACATAATCATATAAACTGAACGGCTAGTAAGACGCGGTGCTAGCAAAAAGAAAAAATGAAATAAATTTAGTCAGCTTGAAAATGCAATTTCTGTAAAGTGAATAGGGTACTATTTTTGACTTTTTAGGCTGGAGTGGTCTTCACTTTTCTCCAAGCAGGTGACCTGGCGGTCTAAGGGTAAGGTTTCAGACTTCTATGCTGGCGGCCGGAGTTCAATCCTCGGTCCCGGCAAAGATTTATCTGATTACCAAACCCTTCCTTCACCTCTGACAAGACATCTTGTGAATGTGAGGAATGCCAGGCCTCCACCGTGGTTCGGATTCCACGTTAAACTGTAGGTCCTCCATTTCATCTCACAATCACCCTACCATTACACATTAGCGTAAGTGCGTATGACCCGAACGGGTAGTAAGACGCGGTGCTAATAGTAATCATAATAATTCTCCAAGCACTAAATTTAAACATCCGGCTCTATTGGAGAAATATAAGGTCAGCTCTATAATCACCAGACTATACGTACCAATACCTTAACTTAAGATTGGATCAATGCAAACGTTCCTACTTTAAGGGAGAGGGCGCTGTGTACATTTATAAATTATAGGAAGGTGGATGTCTTATCTGATAGCTCGCCATCTTAATTGATCACACACATGTGCTGATAATTCCACACATCCATCACAGACTCTGCCTTAAAATATGAGTGAAGAATGACACAGAGCCAGGGACGATTCCTGGATGGCTCAGTGATAAGAGTATTGGCGTACTAAGCCATGGGTCCCGGGTTCGACTCCCGTGTCAAGGTGTCATATCTCAATTTAAATAATATATATACTTTATATATATTATACGAGCCGTAGTTTATATAGTGTTTAAATCTCTACCTTAAGTTATTGTAAGAAAACACGCTAAACAGCTTCTATTGGCGAGTAGTAGGCATGATTATCCTCCAAAATTTGAACTTTGACCCAGATCTGATTCTTTCCAGTGACGTCATCATGGTGTGTGATGTCGCAATACTGGTCCTGGTGACGTCATCCCCATCTTGGTATTTTTCTGTCGCGATGGGGGTTACTGATCTGAACTTCCCATTTTTTTTTATTCCTCCATTTCGACTCTGGTTATTTCTATGACATCATGGGGTTAGAGATCTGATGTAGTCTGTCCCTCCTTTAATGTCGCAAAGATCTATTTCCATCACAATGGAGGTGTTTTTCGTTGTACTTGTTGGTACATGTTGATCTTATGTGTGGCAATAGGTTTTACCCGGTGACTTCATCGCTCTTTCGAAACCCTGATGATTCATACCTGACGCCAGTTTGGTGGCTCGACAAGTCGTGGCAGGAACAGATCGCGACCTTGAAACCGTGAGCTACTACATGAGATCATTGACCCCGTTCATCCCGATGACTGTTGCCGGATTGGCGGCTCGACAAGTCGAGACAAACATAGATCGCAACCTTGAAACCATGAGCTAGGGCATGAGGTCATTAACCCCCTCTCCCCACCTCTGTGTGGCAATGGGTTTTCACAGGTGACGTCATCGCTCTGTCACAACCCTGATGACTCATACCCGGCACCAGTTTAGTGGGTAGGCAAGACAATATGGGAATATATCATGGCATATCGAGACGTGTTGAGACAGGAATGGAGTGATGTCACAACCGTTCCCTCTCCTTGGTGACTTCATAGCAACCCTGATTACTCATACCTGGTGACAATTTTCCGACTCGACAAGTCGAAATAGGAATAGATCGAGGCATTGAAATCATAAGCTAGTACATGAGGTCATTGACTCTATTCATCATGATGACTATTGTCCAAGTTTGGTGGCTTGACAAATCGAGACAAGAATAATCATCGGTAGTGACTCACACCTGACGACAGGTTGGTGGTTTGACAAGTCGAGACTGGTGACAGATTGGTGGCCCTACTTATTGGGATAGTAAACCAGCAGGTCCTCATGAATTAAACACGATATTACAAACATGTATGTATTTACTATACATTAAATGTTTCACAGACATACATAATATTTATCACAATTTTTACATGAATGAAGCATACATTTTTCATACAGTGTCTCTTAGAGGTGTTAATAAAATTGTTTTTAGCTCACAATCCAACAAGTAATAGTAAAAACCGACGATTTGACCTCAATAGTAGGTAGTACTGATAAGATCCAGGTTTCTTATGTTTGTTCCCTTCGCAGACTGTTCGAGGTCGATTACCTCTACCGTCTCTGTTAACGTGTAGCATAAATCCACGATGAATGTGTCAATCAAATATTTGCAATATCGGGCGATGGGAGTCGATCCCATATCCCATTGGTCGATGAGGTCCCACACCTCACAAATACGTGTCCAGCTAGCTGCTAAATAGGCGATCTGTTTGAGTCCAACGTCTTGTCTTTCGCTAATGACGATCGTAGGGTCACCCAAAATTCATCTTAGATAGATATAATGATTAGTCAGACTAATATTCTGAGGAGGCTGCGTGTTGCTGAACAACTTTGATATGACCGCTCGTAGTTGCCCAGTTCTTGCCACTCTGTACGGTTAAACAACGCACAATTCTCTACGCATTTTTCTAGCTGGACAAAGGGAGTGAAGTTGTTCTTGACATTCATGTGACAATGACTTGTTTGGCGTCGACTTCGTCCAGCGGAAACAAAGTGTTGAAAATACTAGTGATGTAGAGCTGCTTCCCCGGCTTTGCTTTGTGGGGTCAAACGTCTTGACCTTCCATGATGTTTGATCGCTTCTCTGATCAGACGCAGACTCTTGAATGTTCTGTAATATCTCAACACCATGGCGTCATTGTATATTGTGGGCGAGAATAGGGCTAGAAAAGTTTTCATTTGAAAGTTCTGGGCGTGATAGAAAAGGTACATGAGGCAGTAATGGCCGCAAACGTCTGAGGCTATGCTTTGACGTTGTATCGTGTTATAATTCCAGTGGGAAACGTTTTTGCACATAAATGCCTAATGTGACACTATAAGGATTGGAAAACCATAACTGTCAAAGTATTCTCCCACGTCGTTCTTGTCGATAAAGATGGTGACCCAATGCGGACCAGGCTTGGTGTGTGGATCGGTGTTGATGACGAGATCGGTAGGTCGCACTATTCTTGTGGGTAGTTGATCAGCAGGGAAAACACCCGACTGTACAGAATGTTAGTACGGGTTGGTTTTCAGAGCACGTCTTATGGTGTGCGTGTCAATCTTCAATCATCCAATCTAGAGCCCCCAAACAATGGTTTGGCACAATTTAAGTGTTTTCAAATAAGAACAATCTGTGTCGTAAATATCTACGACTGGCGCTAGCGTGTGTTTGGCTAGAAACCTTTTCATTTTTTGTCCCCTTGGCACAGACGGTTTATTTACGCATTGTGGTATGGGAGATGATGGATCCAAGCGGCTGTAATCCACATTAGGGAGGATGTATGTGTAATTTTGAGTAAGTATTCCCACATTTACACGGAGAGAGAGAGAGGGGGGGAGAGAGTGGGAAAACCTTTAGGATAAAACACCATCAGTACACCCGACCGGGATAGAACCCCGATCTCCTCGTCCTTAACAGTCTAGTCTATTGAGAAAGTAGCGATGCTAGACACCATAGCCATCGCATACATTATTATTAATATTATTATTATTTAAGGAGCCCCTTATCATTAATTTACTCAGTACATGTTCTAAATTGACATTATTCTTCTTTCTTTCTTTTTAAATGATGTTAATGCACCATTATTTAGTTTCCAACTATTGTTTATTTATATTCCTATGAAGCTATACTTATGCCCTACTTGTGTGTTCTTCAGTGTTGACTTGTTATAGGTCTTGTGACTAGCCATCACTATAGCGAAGGAAATCTAAATAATAATTATCATTAGGTATTATTTTAAAGTAATAGGCGTATAACACAAACGGGTAGTAAGACGTGGTGATATTAATAAAAGAAACAAGTAAAAATATTTGTTTGGCGCTTTATCTCATTTTCCTTCATCAAATGGTGTTGTATGTCAGTCGAAGCCCATAATAACAAATTTTATAAATTAAAAACACTAATATACTTTTTTCAACTAACATCGGTCATCGTAGTAGCTATAATTTATTCATTCTGACCTTCAATGACATTAATATAATTCCATTAAGTAAGTAATAAAATTGCTCACCTAGCATTTTTATAACATAACATAATATAATTCATATCTTAAAACAATGTACTATAATTATTGATTCCCTAATATGTTTTAAGTCATGAATGCAAAAGTTTATTAATTTGAGGTAGGCTTATCAGTTTCGGATTCAAGAATAGGTTTATACCACTAGATTATAGGCACTACTATTGTGTCCTCGATAATTTATACCAAGGAATAAATTGTAGTGGAATTCGGAAAGTTATATTGGATGAAAGTCTTGTGATAAAATATCCGGGTGCAATATCTTATAACTGAGTTGTTTTTTTCTCTCTTAGTAAGCTGCGTTGCGCGTTTCACACTCCTCCCTGATTAGTTCCGATAGAATGAAACCTAGGTCGGGGGGATTGGGTGGTGACAATCAGTTTTCTTTAAGAGGCAACCATTACCTCTTTGTCCATTGGCAGCAGTGTAAAGTGTGAACTGTGTTCTTCTTTTCATTGTAAAGGCCATATTGTGTTTGTCCCCCTTTTATATGTTTCTATCCACCTTTCCTGTCTCTACCTTCTTCCAAATATAATATAATTATAACTGATTTATTAATTTAGTGTGATAATTTCTTCATATACCCTTGACCTTTAACAAAAATATTATTAAAATCAATATAATCGGATATATTTGAGAAAATAGAATTAGAAAACTCACAACTAAAAAAAGCCACAATGGTAGTTTTGATGCCTGCGTTATCGTAAAAGAAAATAAGTGTGCTTTTAGGTGGATTGACAGGTCTGTGGTTTCAATGTCACTGGTGAAGCGTTAGTCTACTGCAGCATAGTTGAATTAATAATATTTAGCCTGGTGTAGTAAGATAATACAACCACTTCATGAAAGGAGTAGACCAATTAGATTCAAATATATCCACAGAATAGACACAAGAGGGAAAAAATGGTACCGCTCAATCCTATTTTATAATACTAGAGTGTGATAATATATATCATCTCTATCACATTTCTGTGGTTGCAACTTTGGTACATGTGATGTTTGTTTGTCCATAACTTTCCTCTAACTTACCGATAAGGTATAAAACTGAAAATTGACACACTAATGACTTAAGTGTTCTAGTTACCTGACAAATTATTAAAACTTAAATTTCGGTCTTATTATTAACGCCATAATCTATATTAGGGGTGGGCAAGGCAAACCTTTCTTCCTGAAGGCCTCGTGAACATTTGTAAGGTCTCTATTGACAAAATTCTAAATTTACTAGATATTTAAATTTATTTTCATACAAGAATACATTTATTAGTCATATAACTATAACACTTTAGTACACAAAGAAAGTAGCGGGGGACACAAACTAGTGACGCGGCACGCGGGCTGAAGTTAGCCCAGGGTTGATATAGATCACGACCTTCAAGATGCTTTTCTTCGAAATAAAGAACAATTAATCGATGTACAATGTTAAAATATCCCCATGAAAACCGGATCTGTCGGGCCTGTCTCATAGTCTATACTAAAAATTGGAAATATTAACACTGTAAATCATTTTAACAGGAAAAAGAGGTACACCAATTTATTAGTAACATTATATTGTACCAAGATATGAATTTTAATCAAAATCGTTAAAGCCAATTACGATAACATCTATTACTTTCTCTTTTCACCACGAGGTAAATTATTCTTAGTTCTAGGGGTGAATCTTTAATTTTAAAATAAAACACTGTATGACCTTATGAAATCCCAAGGCAATATCATCATCGTGTATAGTTCCAGCTTTCTAGGTCATTTAGGGGCTTCTGGACAGTGTGGAAAGGCACAAAACATTAGGAATTTAGATTAAGGAATACATTACCAAACCGTGTGTATTTTAATTAATTAAAATAAAATAATCTTTATTTTTAAAGCATACTTTTTGGATGATAACTAACTGATCTCATCGATCTATCTAAACTTAGCGCACTATATGATCATCCGGTGTTTATATCTGGTATAATAGGATAGTAATTTAAATAAAATCTGTTCCTTTAAAAGAACAGTTTCTTACGAAGCCTTTAGAAAATATTAGAACATAAGTTAAAGGGATTAATATTTTATACTTGAAGAACCTAAACAACTAAGGTCTAAAGCTGGGGTGGCTCGTCCCTAAGGCACGGAGGCGCCTGCCCCCCATACCCAGGAATCCCCAGCTCCTTTTAAAGTTATTATTCGCACTCTCACGACAATTTTATCTTGCCATTATAGTTTCAAGAAAAATAAGTTTTTGGTTTAATTAATAGTAGGCAATGTTTTTAAAACGGCATGCGGTCGGGCGTGTGATGATCAGCGCCTGACATTGTGAAACCAAACCTTCCCACCCCTTCACCTCTTGTCTTCAAATGGCATGCAGTCAGGCGCGTGACGATCAGCGCCTGACATTGTGAAACCAAACCTTCCCTCCCCTTAACCCATTGTCCCATCCTGCTATAGCTATAGCTTCTTTTGAAGGCGCACTCCCTTACGCGCCCTAAGGTTGAAAGCTTGTGAAATGTGTATAGTGTGAACCAGCAATAGTTTTTGTCAGTCATCCTGCGTGCTCCTGCATCTTGAGGATGTGTGTGTGGCGTGTGTGTTTATAATAATATTATTTAGGGTTATTTTAGGATAGTGTTTATTTGAGTTATATGTTTTAACATTTTTTGTTACTAGGTTTAATATGAATAGTTCAATTCAGGCGCTTAAGACAACGAATATTGCAAGATTAACTCTTGATCAAAAAAGAGAATTGAAATCGTTAGGTAGGCCATGTCCTGAATTTTGTATGGAACAAAGTGAAAACATACATACCTATATATTTATGCACATTACACAGCTACAGAGTTTCTACAACACATCCACGCCCTTTGGGGGAAGTTTATTAATTTATCTTTGCATGTTGTTTGTGATATTAATTTTTGAGTTGGTGACCTGGTGGTCTAGGGGTAACTTCTAGGTGTCAGACTTCTATGCTGGCGGCCGGGGTTCAATCCTCGGTCCTGGCAAAGATTTATCTGATTACCAAACCCTTCCTTCACCTACGTGGTTCGGATTCCACGTTAAACTGTAGGTCCTCCATTTCATCTCACAATCACCCTACCATGACACATTAGCGTAAGTGCGTATAGCCCGAACAGGTAGTAAGACGCGGTGCTAATAATAATAATAATTTTTGAGTTTAACTAAATTAATATTTAGCAAAACATATTCCTAAATTTGTGTCTTCTTTTAAATATATTATTTAGAAATAATTTATGAATTAAACAGGCTCCGCCCTCCAGCTTCTAAAGTGACGAGCCGCCACTGATCTAAAGATTCTTAATAGTTGATGTTTATTGCAAATAATTCTGACTTATTATCCGCCATATCGAAATAAGCTGTCTCCTAGTCATGCAACCAGAAATACAATACAGAACTGAGTTTAAGCCCTACAGTCTATCCTGAACATTCTCTCAGGCCACAGGGCACACATCTAGATCTATTTATCTACGTGCCTAGAGTTAAGTAAACATTCAGGCATATGGGTGGTAATATTATACAATAGTAGTAGGGCCTAGCTCTATATCCTGATAATTTATATGACCTTTGTTTCTATTGTGAGGGAAGAAAACGAAAAGTTTTCACCTTAACCTTTTTCAATAATTTAATAGAAATATTTGCATCACTTGCAAGACGTTTTTCCGGGCAGGGTGGCCAAAAGATGTTCATCCCGAGGGACAAATATGTTTGTCAGTTTGCTCCGTGGGCCGAAGAATTATTTAGTAAGTCTATAAACTTAAAAAGGGCCGCTTGAATTTCAGCTAGCTCTAAATATCTAAAAACAAAATAAATAAACATATATTTGAGGTGGTCAGCCATCTTAGCATCGCTTCTTGTTTACATTCGTGGTATGTGGAGCAGACGACCTGTCGGATTGTATTCTCCACCTTCAAAAAGGTTCAGGAATACCAACAGTTGAACACCATTCGATCTATAATCAGGTGACCTCCGTAGTATCACGTGGGAAACCTCCAGCATAGCTCCTCTCTGTACTGGTTCTGACACTATTATATGTAATGAAATAGATTTTCATTTCACAATCATTTTAATCAAAATTCCCACTCTTGACATATTTAAAATTAATGAATAGTTTCAGAACATAAAACTAAATGTGTCCAGATGTGTTAGCAAATGTCCTCACACACTTGGATCATCAATTATGTATTTATTTATTGTTGTTTATGACCCCTCTCTGATGTCCCCACACCCCTCTTGCAAACACTTGTGAAATATGAACACTTCAAAAACATTCTCTCCCTCTCTTCTGGAATAAATATAAAGTGGTGACACTTTAATACAGAGAGAAGCCTCTAGAAGGATTTCTTTCAAACTATATACTAATAAGGAAGGATCCTCTCCCCAGTCGTTCCATAACCCAACAGAGGATTGGTCCGATACAATTTCATCTCGTCCAACATCCTTACAGAGTCCGCTACACGTTAAGCTACAATTTCATCTCGTCCAACATCCTTACAGAGTCCGGGACACGTTAAGCCACCGTATCATGTGTACCAATAAAAAATTACTCTCAATAAACTGGATTTAAAGTAATAAAAAAACAATTTCAACAAACTAATGACTTATATATAATATCAATTCCAAACTCATATAGTCATCACGACGAACTCCAACCCAGGACTCCCAAATAACACATTTACACAATCCTCTGGGTATTCTGTTCGACAACGAAGAACTCCCCGAAGAGCACCAAACGAAACCTAACTCTTCAACTATTATCATAGGACAGGTATTTCACTAAAGATGGTTTCCGGGGACATTGGGGCTTCTGCAGACACCGCGAGGCTCCTTACTCTTATTAATATGCACATTTTCAAACTAGTATTGCTGACAGTGTGTGTGCACAACTTGAAGATGCTGATAGGATCAAGATAACCCTCCTTCATTCACAACCAACCCTTCAACAAAACCCCTGGAAAATCTCTTGTCTTTACTAGACTAGACTTTTTGTGAGGGTGCATATTTTTCTTTGCTTCAGTTTACAAAATTAAAGTAAGTAATGTTTGCCCATTCTACTCCTTCCTGTGCTGAATAATGTAACAGATAGTTTTTCAACTGAACAAATAGTCAACCTAGAAGCATCACATTGCAAGATCTCATCATTAAATTTATTTAAAAAAAGATATTAAGCTTCTCTCATATTCCCTTCTTACCTAGACACAACTTTTAAAGTAGTTTGAAACAAAGTAATCAGATTAACAATGATCTTCACTCACGACTGAGGTAGATAATATTTGCTCACCCTTTTCGTAATAATACCGAGGAAATGCGTACACCCCGAACAGATATGATACGCGGTTAAATGTTGGGAGCTTGGCTATTTTAACATGGGATAATAAGTGAAGAAAAAGAAAGAAATAGCTCCTATTTGATATCAAGTGAAAGTCATTATGATTTTAGTAACCTAAATAGATTAGATAACGTTCGTCAGTTAGTAATCCAATGGTTTTATTCCCAGGCCTGAAATTTGCTAAGCCATTTTCACACCGTCCTTACCTTTTTCTTTAAAATTATAAATATTCTTCATATAATTTATCCACTAACTATTCATGAATATCTTCCATGTGTATAAAAAGCCACTAGAAATTAAACAAGGACTTAATTAAAGCCGCATGTGCTTGACCGGCTGGACGGGGTTGTATTCATCTCACAATATGGGATCAAATTGTCCCAGAGGACAGAATGGATAAGGGTGGGGTGTAATCGTAGGGAAATGCATAAATAAAACGATTCACATTTGTTTATACATAAGTAGTTGTATTATGAATTGTTCAAGTGTTGAGTTCAAACATAAATAATAAACATCTAAATTTATTGGTAACTTTCAAGTCCGGATATTAGACAATTAATAGGTGATTGCATAAACCTTCGCTGACCTTGACCTGTGTTTGTTTAAATGAACTGGTCTTAAGGGGAATCGCGTGCGTTATAAAGGGTCATGGGCTGGATTGAGTTCTAAATGAGTAAATATGATAATATTACTCCCTCCAAAAACCTTTTCCCCTTGTAAAGTACAAAAATACATTTGCGTTGTCTGAGAATAAAACTTTCCGGGGATAAGAATGGTCCACTAGTAACACTTCATAGTGGTGAGGTGGGTAGTATCCAGTGGGTCCACCTGTAACACTTCATAGTGGTGAGGTGGGTAGTATCCAGTGG
>CABFVX010009539.1:0-17938 GCA_902151425.1 Timema shepardi
CCAACATTGAGGGAGTAAAGCCTCGAAATGGAGTGCAACAATTTTAACCTAGGGGCTGTGGATCTGTTCTTTCCTTCTCTGTGGCCAAGTGTGTCACGCACAGGTGTGCCCGGATTAGGGAAAATTACGACCGGGAAAATTGCACCTTTCCAGAAAAAAGGGAAAAACCGCACCCTCGTATGAATCATCACACCATTATGTGGGAAAAGTGCACGCCACATACTGTTTTACACACTTACAAAACAAGTACGCCCAAGAACCTAACAAACTGTTTGAAGAATCTAGCCTGGATTCAAAAAATGGAGTAAAAGGTCGTCAATAATTCGTTTGGTAACTTCAATTTATAAGTTCACATCAAATGCTTACAGATACACACTAATCTTTATTCCGTTTAAAAACTTAACTCAACCTAACATGAGCTGACCTAACCTAACCTAAACAACAGGCAAAGAGACAGGTACGATGAATTGATGTACTTTGACCTGCTCAATACCTCATGATGTGCGATGAGTCGATTTGAATAACCAGCCTCCTAAACAAAAGGAGGTGTTAAACCGATCTACGCAAGTGAAAATGGGAAGGTCGTGAGGAAAGTGAGAAAAGTGCGCCCACATGACCTTGTTAAAATTATTTAGGTGAGACAGACAAGATCGTGTGGGCGCACTTTTCCCACTTATTAGTGTGATGATTCATGTGAGGCCGCAGTATTCTCTTTTTTCTAGGAAGGTGCCGTTTTCCCGGGCGCAAATTTCCCGACACAGGTCCCCCGAGGTTGGAGTCTCCTCCACCCCCCTCCCCACCCCCAACTCACCTATCAAATAAATCACTTTGACTTGTATTTATTTTGTGATATTTCTATATTTTTGTGTTTTTTCTTAAAATTTATCCCAAATTAATCTAGATATTCCCTAATCGAAGGGCGCTGGTAGCCTGGTTTTACGTGGAGTCTGACAGTCCGTGCTTAAAAATGAACGCAAGCTTTGCTTTTGGCAAACCGGAAATACTACATATCTGCAGACGGCGCCGTTGACTTTTGACAGAAAATAAACATTGGTTTTTTATTGACAACAATATCAGAGGTAAAATAATAAAAGTATTAATATTGAAGAATTAATTAAATGCAACGTGAGAAAAACGCAAAAAATAAAGTGTTTAATAATAAAATACTTTTTACTATAGTCTACTAATACTATTACTACTTTATCTGCAGACGGCGGACTACATAGAACGAGATTACACTGAAATAGTCTACAATTAAATAACGTCCAGTATTATTATATTATTGGCGAATAATATACAATACTATAATCCACTCAGTATATAATAAATCTTATAGTTTAACAGTTACTATAGCATTAATAATTAATATGTTAACAACAAAACTTACGGCTAAACGTTAGAAATAAAATTTGTTTGTAAATAAAATGATCCATGTATGATGCATATCTAAGATTCATAATCATTCATTGGGAAACTAACTTTAAGGGCCCTGACTTCTATTTGGTACAGGGCCCCTAAAAGTGCTAATCCAAGCCTGAATGGGGATATTCCTTTTTTATTATTGATTAAAATTAAATTAAACTACCATATTTTAATCTTATTCATGATGATGTTGACAAGGAGAGATTAAAGATTATATAATTAAGAAATAAAACATTGAATATTAAACATAATAATAACTTGATGATTAGTGTGAGCAACTCAACATCAAGAATTTATATAATGCGTTAAAAAAATTAATATTTGTAACAAACTACTATTTTATGTTATGTTAATTGAGTCAATCATGAATATTTAAGTTTTCTATCTTTATCATTTGGATATTCTCTTGGGTTCGAATTATATATTAATGTCGCAGACAACATAAAGTTACCTATGTATGCATATATATTATAGATAATATATATTATATATTTTTATATTATATATATATATATATTCGAATTAAGGAAGGGCAGTAAGACTCGGTGCTAAAATATATATATATATATATAAGTTATATATTATTATATATATTAAATGTCCTGGTGTGTCAGTGCATCGCCTTACCTCATAGTGGTAGTGACATGAGCAACGGTATACTGACTGGCAAGGCATTCTCTATAGTAGGGATACTGGTTTGTAGGAACAGTGCAAGCGAGCTCAGGGTAATATTAAGCAATGGCTGTAACTGTGGTATACTGCTAAAATGTGCCAACACTTATCAGACCAACATCCTTGCCATAAGCAGTGAATACTGTCACGGGTGCGTGTACGATGAAGACTAGTACGCCTTTTAAAATTACTATAAGAAACTGTACAATAATAGCCTCGGATAACCAAAGCTATGATGGGCAGCTGAGGTTAAAACTGAAAGGCCTATCAATTGACAAACTGGCTAGAGTATGGACTTTCGGAAATTGAAATGTGGGAGGAGTGCGTGGCAAAGAGAATGAACAGTTAGCGGAAGTGATTGGAAGAAAAATTGATATTTTGTGTGTATGGGAAACCAAGCGGAAAGGAAAAGATGTTTTACTTATGAGTGATGAATACCTAGAACTTTGGTGGGGTGTGGATGAATAGGTAAGAGGGAGTCCGGGAGTAAGTTTATTCCTTTTCCCAATAGTTAAGCGGTTTGTGAGAAGGTGTGAGTTGGTGTCATCTAGATTTCTATGGGTACGTATGAAAATAGGTATTCGCAGAATTATTTTGGTTGTTGGTTATGCTCTGGTGGAAGGTGAAGACGAGAATGTAAGAGTGTAGTTTTGGAATTAGCTCAATGAAGTCTTGAATGCATGTGAACTGGTTGAAAGACTTATTTTGTTGTGAGATATGAATCGATGGGTGGGTTCCCAAGAAGAAAATTCAGAAAGAGTGTTAGAAGGGTATGCTGATGATGGGTTGAACGAGAATGGTAATGAATTAGTGAGTTTGTGTTTAGAAAAAGGTTTATTTGTATCAAACACAGGGTTTGAGCACAAAGATATTTACTTATATCTATGGCGAAGGGGTGATTCGAGAACTATGTGCTGAATGATGAGAGACTGAGAAGTTTAGTAAATAATACTAGGGCTATGCGTGGAGCTGAATGTGGAACGGATCACTTTCTAGTGATGTAAGAAGTTGAATTAGGTATTAATTTTGTGTGAAAGTAATGCAAGAGTAGTAAGCAAGTAAGGGTGAAAGTTGAAAAGTTGCCGGATAAAAGTGTGAGAGCGTAATATTAACAATTGCTGAGTAAAAAAATAATTTTACAAGAGCATTAATAAAATCTCTAAATAGCTGTTATTGCTATTTAAAAAGCTTGGAAAAGAATAAAAGAGGCTGTAACTATTATTAGCACCGCGTCTTACTACCCGTAAGGGCTATACGCAGAGGTTGTAGCTAAGTGCGCGAATGTTGTGTGTGGATCCACAGTGTTGGGAAACTTTAAAAAAATGCATAGTGGAATGAACTGGTGAAAAAAGCTGTGAGAGAAAAGAAAGAAGCATACAACAAATAAGATTGCTGGGAAGAGTGAAATATAACATAAGAGGCTGTGTGACATAGAAAAAGAGAAAAAGATTAATTCAAAGAAAGTAGTAAATGAGATTAAAGAATAAATGAGATTAAGAGAAAATTAAAGAATGCAGAATTATTTTGAAGGTAATAAGAAGCTGTTTTGGAAGTGGGTAAAGATTGAAAGGTCTTTGTATAGTTTAATTTGTTCAACTTCAACAAAACCAGTACTCGTTTGTTTCATTATTTTTATTTCACAGTTAATATCCTGAACAGTTCAGCAACACCTGAAGTACGAGTTACATTACATTGAAATGATAGTACTATGCAATTTTGAGCAAGACTGTCTCCCTTGAGAGAACTGAGGCAACTGTATTGATAGTACTATTCTAAAAGCAATCGGGGGCAGGGTTGAACTCGCGTCCCGCCCGCGCGGACGTCAGAGGAAACACAGTAACTGACCTGCCCTCTATCGTCAACACGGCGGGCTCGCAGCTCAACCACGTGGGTAATATGTAGAGTGTGACGTCACACTCTACAAGATAACGAAACAATAAGTGCAAGAAAATACCTATGTCATTCAGAATGAACATGGTGGGATTATCTGGAATTAAAACGCTATAAGAAAGGAATGGATAAAGTATTTTGAGCAATTATATGTTGAAATTTTGAAGAAAGTAGCAGAAAATAGGGAAAATATTATAACGAGTGACAGAATTAACGAGGTTAATATGTTTAAAGCTATTAAAATGTCAAAGAATGACAAAGTTGCTAGCATATGGGATCACAAGTGAAATACTTATATGTGGGGGCATGCTGTTATTCACCAGACTCTCTGAGTTGTTCAATGTGTGTACTGGGGCTGCAAACGTTCCTGATGAGTGGAAGAATGCCGTCATTGTTCCTTTGTATAGAGTCAAAGGCAGTAAGAGTGATTGTAGGAATTATATGGCAATTAGTTGGTTGAGTATTCCAGGCATAGTTTTTGGGAGAGTTTTGATTGAGAAAGTGCGTGAAAGATCTGCGGGCTATATTTGGGGTGTTTGAGGTGGTTTCATGCCAGGTAGAGGTTGAATGGACCAGATATTTGCATTGCAACAAGTAATTGAGGAATGTGTGGTAGTAAGAGAGAAAGTTTATTATGCATTTGTTGATCTGGAGAAAGCGTACTATCAGGTGAATAGGAGTATGTTATGGAATGTTCTTTGAGAGAATGGGGTGGATGCATGGTTAGTAAATGCAATTAAGGTGGTGTATGATGAAAGTAAAGCGTGTGTTGGGGTGGGTGGAGCTTTGAACGAATGGTTTGAAAAAGAACAGGGTGTTAGAGAAGGTTGCGTTATGTCTCCATGGTTGTTTAATGTTTTCATGGATAAATGTATGAGGGATTCTTGTGAGGATGCGGTTGGTGTACACTTGGACCATATGAATGTGAGAGTGATGTTATATGCAGATGATTCCATATTAATGGTTGAGAAGGAAAGTGACTTGCAGAATGCATAACATCGTTTGAGTGTGGTGACAGGCAGAACTTAAATGTCTCCAAAACTAAGGTATTGGTTTTTGATAAGGATGGATCAGGAAATGATTGTCAACTTGGTATAAATGGAAAACTGTTAGAACACGTGAAGGATTTTGTGTATCTGGGCAGAATGTTCTGTAAAAATGGAAGGATAAATGGTGAAATCGATATACGGGTGAATGCATCTCAGAGAGTAGTTGGATGAATGTGGACTATTGCAAAGAATAAGGTAGTATTAAAAGAGGCAAGGATGGCAGGATATAAACGTGTGTTAATGCTCTCGTTGTTTTACGGATGTGAAACGTGGGTTTACCAGGAGGAACACAAGAACATGGTGAATGCGTTTGGAATGAAATATTTAAGAAATTTTTGTTGAAAGACTCGTATGGACAGAGTCAGTAATAAATGGGTGCTGAAGGAGTGTGGCTTGAAAGGGAATACAATGGATTGAGTGACGAAACAAATATATGAAGATAAAGGAGTAGGCGATGTAAGATGTGGCTAAATGTTGTAGATGAATACTTGAAAAAGAGAAACATAAGAGTTTTTAGAATAAAATAGCATGTATGTCTCGGTGTTTGGATGTTGTTGAAGCGAAGGAAATATGCAAGGATAGGGAATTGTGGAGAAAGATTGTGAGGATGGATTAAGTACGGAGTTTTTTTAGCTAAATTCACAGTTTCTTGCCTACCCCCTAAGGGCATGGCGTTATTAGGCATGTATAATATAGAAATATATATATATATATATACCAAAGGGCAGTAAAACGTGGTGCTAAAAATGTGTATATACGAGTATATATGGTTTATACAAGCACTAATTAGATTAATATGTTGGGAATGAGGAGGGCTATATTTATAGGGAGTGTATCTGCATTTGTGAGGAGAGAGTGGAGAAAAACTATCTATGTAAAACCACCCTCAGTACATCCGACCGAGATTCGAACCCCAATTTCCCCGTCATAGGCAGTTTAGCATATTGTGAAAGGGACGCGCTTAGACCATACGACCATCAAGGTGAGTAAATCAGGCCTGTACTTAATTTAGGTTGGGAATAAAACTAAAGTAATACTAATAATAGTTATAATTGGACTTAACAGATTATTATTGATGCAAATCGTTATAAGATTTAGTAATAAACTCTCCAAAAATATGAACTACACACATTGTATCGTACGGAGTATCCATATTTTAAAAAATCATCCAAACAAAAAATAAAATAAAGTTTGGCTTTTTTATTCCACAAATTTCAATAAATAAATATACCATCATGTTTATAAACAGCTCAGTAGCATCAATAGCATTATCTTTCTCGTGGTTGCCCTGCTTTGGCATTAACATGAGAATCATCTTTTTTCCCAATGAATTGAGCTCTAAGCCTCTCTGCAAACATCTCTTGTTTACCTTCTCTTCAACTAATTTCCGCCACCCACCAACTTCTATTTTCAATACAAAGTCACAGCTTGAAGATAGTGATGTAGTCAGTTAAAAGTTAAGTGTGGGAGAGATAGTGTCTACTTCTATCTCGTTCACTCTTTAATCGAGCCATTCTGATTCGGACCAAAACGAAATTTCTGCTGTCTCAAAAAAAAAATTGCGTTTTTCATTGAATCTCTATTAGCGAGCGTAAAAGGACTTACCAATTTAGCCAGAAGGGCATTCTCACATACCTTATATGGATATTTACATGCCACAATAGACAAGATAGTGACGGCTTTACGTCCCCTCCGAAATAAGCCGTGTAACGGATTTTTATTACTACAGAAAACACCCGTAAACCTCATCCGGGTTTGAACCCACGACCATCGGGTCCTGAAGCAAGCACTTTACCCCAAGACAGCCGAGGTCAATTTCTGTTCGCTTGTAAATTAAAAATCTATTTTTAAAGTTACGAAATGTATCAAACAACGTTTGAAAAGAAACATTATTTTCTATAAGCATGCAAAGAGACCCACACCGGTGGGCATTCAAAAAACGGCTTCAATTTCGTCTTGGCTGATTTCCAATGTGATGGTAAGTTCAGATCTCAATTTCCAGTTGGGCCTACTGATGTGTTTTTTCCCTTGATGGCTATCCACTCCTACTCCACGTAAATGAGGGCACATTACCTTTACACTCTACCCTCCTCCTCCCTAGCTAGTTAGCTTAAATATACGGATAGATTGGACATCTGGAAATATGTGTAAAACAAGAGGTGAAAAACTGTGCCAAGAGGCTGCACTATTGGCATGGTGAGAGAGTAGGAAACGTATTTTTTTCCATCTTTTATACCAAAACTTTTTTTTTTTGTCAAAAGAAATAACATATTCCTCCAGTAGAAATATAGAGCTAAATTATCTGCGCACGATGACCTCAACATTTCTTGAAAGGGTATTATGGAACATAATGACAACTTTTTCTCTTCACTTAAAAAGTTTCTCATCCAATGGCGCTATGCTCATGAGTCATGACAGATATTTAATAACTGTTAAGGCCACCATGCGAAGAAAATAAAATGATATATTTCTACAGAAGCGATGTTTTAGTAACTTTGACCCAAAAATGTTTTGCCATAAAAACGGCAAGATCCCCGCCCTTAACTGGCGTTCCTTACACATTCACATTAAGGATTGTGTTTTTTATTTGTTAGTTTTTTAATTGTGGCATTTAACTTGCACTTTCTGAACCAGGTGCATATATACACGACTTAAAAACTAGCTTAACTCTAGCATAAACAGCATCCAGTTCCTCTGCCATTAAATCATTAGTCGTGCAGTTAAAAGAGGAACACAATTTCACTTATGATACATTTTTCAGTCAAGCCAAGAATTGAGCCCAAGACCTTAGCTCCATAGGCAGAGGGGATAACGGCTAATCTAAAGTCTCTATATTTGATTGGTGCTTGTTGCCAGGTTCAAGCGAGGTATAGAGGGGGTATTATGATACTATGTATGGGAATGGGGATTTTGTATGTGGAGGAAGATGACTCATGGATCGAATTCGAAGAGAATGTTCTTTCGGCCAGTTTTTTATGTGCCATATAGGTTAGATGAAAGAGGGTGTGAAATGGTCAAACATGTTCATGACGGAAGATTGTATGTGTGTGTAGGTGTCGTGGGCTTACCGACATTTGCTATTTACTCGGCCCATATGTCACTATCAACTACGTCACACTAATACAAACAAGGCAGTGTAGGTGCTTGAACAAACTTTTGTTATAGTACTATCGGTAATATATTATTTCGATCTTTTTAGTGCTTAGTAGCAACCACATTTTTTAAAACTTTTTTAATTCAGTTATATACATCTTCGGTGGCCTCATGGTCTAAGGCGACACTCTCGCAATAGACTAGACTGCTAATTATTGAGAGACGGGGTTCAAACCCCGATCGGTAGAGTGTGGTTTTTACCAAATTGTTTTCTACTATCCCACCACACAAAAGTTTGTTGAAAATTAATGTAGCACTTACAATAGTAACAAATTGGATAAGAATCGATTTGAAACTGTTTAAGTGTATAAATGGACCAATAAAGATAAATTCTTATTTATATAATAGATTAAAACATGTTCGTATTCTGTATTAGGACTCAACTGACGCCTAGGCTGTTTTTTATTCAAATATTTTTAACAATTTAAATATTTAAAACATATATTTTAATCATATTTTTAATACCACTAAGGGACTGTATGTATATAGGCAACTATATTAATGAAAAAAATGAGGAGGGTAAATTATTGAAACAATGTACTATACTTTGACTTGAGAGAGGATACAAAATTACATCTACGGGGAAAATAAAAGAGTAGGGAGTTCCTCAAATAAACTCTGTCAATATCAAACCCTGGCCTCCTAAGTCCAGATTCAGGTGTGTTAACTACTCGCCTACCGTTACATTTATAGACTGTTGCTGATTATTTTAATTTGATATAAAATAAACAAATTATATTCAAACTAGTTAACTTTGGTGGTCTTGGGGTAAAGTGCTCACCTCAGGATCCTATGTTCGTGGGTTCAAACCGAGTCGGGGTCGACGGATTATTCTTGAGCGATAAAACTCCGTAGTACAACTTCCTTTGGAGGGGAAGTTAAGTCGTCAATCCTACGTCGATTGTGGCATGTGCCTTGGAAGGTATGTGAAAATACCTTTCACGGCAAAATTGCTAAGTCCTTTCAGAAAGTGCACGTTAAATACCTCAAATAATTAAAATACGTTTGTAAAAATACTTAAGCTATCTTGACATAACTTCCTTCAGTTACGAGTCCTGGTTCCACTTCAATAAATCGAAATAAATATACTTTTTAACTTAATTACAAGGCGTTAAGATTCCTTGTGGGCTACAAGTTTTTTGGTGGTACTTTTAGTTGAATAGTAATTACCAACCTAATTTAAAGGCTATAGATGAGGAAGGTAGTTCAGAAGAATTGCACTCGCATTAGCTCTGACAGGACATGGGGAATTTATACTTTAATTATTTTTCATATGTGCACAAGATTCAAACCTTGAGCTTCCCATCATGCAGCAAACCAGACGCCTTACATGATGTGACCACCTGTACGAGTATATAGACGGAAGTAATTTACGGGTGATTCTCCTCAATCAACATTGAAATGGTCGTCCTTGGGCTACTCTTTGGTTGATTTGTTTTAGTCGAGGGTCAGTTTTCCCCGTTGATTAATTTATTGTTTGAACATTGAAGGTCGGTACGTCGTAGATTATAAAAATTGTCTGATTTGTGTGAGACCGCCATAGCACACTCCACGTTTGTACAAAGCCGAGAGAATGGTAAAACCAGAGGTACACTTCGTTTACCCTGAAAAGGGCCCGATTTCACGATTACCATATATTATAAACTATATGATAATTGAACAAAACAAGATAATTTCACTATCTTACAGGGTAAACGAAGAGTACATAGTAGGATTATGGTAGGAAGAAAGCCAGTTGTCTTACCTTCACAGATTACACTGTTGCCCTATCTCGCATGCTATACTACAGTGGAATAATGGAAGGTAATTTTGTTACCTAAAAGGGTAAACATATGTTTGTTTGCTGTAAACATTGATAATAATTTATTAGTTATTGGTATTACATTTTAATCCAACACCTTAGCTCAGTCGGTAGCCTGTTTGTCTACTGAGTTAAGGGTCCCGGGTTAGATTCCCGGCATGGATGAAAAATATATCATTGATGAACCGTAGGTTTACCCTTTCACATTGAGGAATTAATGGCCGATGACTGTATGTTATGCCTGTCCTAGTCTTAAGTTATAGCATAATTCTTATGAAGCTACAACAGGTCTAGCAAGTCAGCAGTAGAAAATATACGGCTTGAATAAAAAAAACACCTAGCCAGGCCACAGGCTGGGAAAAGTAATTGATGTAAATTAAAGTATTATATTATATATATTGATAACTTACAATATATTAAAGTTGACTGCTACATACCACGTGACTTGCGAATATATGAACACAGTTTTAGTAAGTTTTTTACTCTGAACTTTAAATTGTTCTTCCCAGCCGAACTCTACCATATTTAACTTGTCAATTCGATGAGGAGTTTAATATTTAATTGAAAACTGTAAAACATGGACAAGTCTTAGAGTGATGAGAATGGCTCGTTATAGTAATTTAAAGCTCAGAGACCAGGGTAAAAAAAAGGTTTTCTTTTAACTTGCACTCAAATTACTGAAATATTCCTCTAATTTCACCCTGTATAAAAAGTGACGTGAAAGGTATGCCTGGACTTGGACTCACGACATACATTTTGTATGTTTATATTGGTTTTAGCTCTCCCTCCATGCAAATGTAGGTACACTTCCTATAAATATAACCTTCTTAATCCCTAAAAACCATTAGCGTAATTATAATATAAGCGTATAGCCCAAACGGTTAGTAAGACGTGCTGCTAAAAATTGTATTAGATTTAGTTAAAAGAAGATCCCGATACAGTTATTTTCATCACCAAAGTTATATTCCACCGTCAAAATAGAAGAGCTCAACGTTTAATCCACATGCCTACCGATCCGGGTAGTTCAAGGATTATCTAGAACAACTTAATCCAAGGATCTTGAATGAAAGGGGTAGTTTAATAGGCAGTACACTCGCATTAGCGTAGAAAAGGGATTGGAGTGCCACGCTGATAGGTCTCGGACGAAAAACCAACCCCAGTGGACTCAGTATGGATTAGAACCTCGACCATCAAGGATGATCAAGTGAAACGCCTTTCCGTTCTAGTCTCCTTGGACCACGTGGTCACCGTTTCAGGTATCACTAAGTGTTACGGAAAACCAATTTTTTTTAATAGTTCTATAAATCATAATCGGTAAGAACTTTGTCTCCCGAGATTATAATCGTATGAGACCGATATATTTTGTGTGAAATTATGAATCTCAGTCTGACAGTTCTCACGGTGTCGAAGCTCAAGATGATAACACTTTAAGTGATCACTTAGAAGCGTGGCGTGGTTAATCATAATGGTGATTACTGATTAGGATATATCGGCTAGTTGACGCAACCAAACGTTGTCTGACTAGTGACTGAATTCTCACGGAAATAGGACAAAATTAGATATTGGTCTAGGCCTACTCGTTCTACAATGCTATATGCTCAAAGTCCATTCGGCCTATAACAGCTCACATTTTATTTTATCTAAGGTATTTAAAGTGCACTCCCTGAGAAAACTAATTATATTAACACGAGATTAATAAATATACTTAAATCTAGTAGACACAGCATCAAACCACTCCTCCCCATCATTGTGGAGGTGTAGGGGACGCGCGTGAGATAAGGTCAATGCTTTTACAGTTTTTTTAGCAAAAACTTTTTTTTTGTCAAAATAAATAAAATATGTATCCAGTAGAAACATAGAGTCTAACTTTTTTTCACATGGTGATATCAACAGTTGCTAATATCTGTCAAGGGTGTTCTAGAATTAAAAGACGTCATTTTCTCTTCATTTAAAAAGTTTTTCGTCTAATTCCACTTTGGTCTTGGAAAATATATGACTGTTGATACCACCATGTGAAGAAAATTAAACTCTTAAGTTTATACTTAAGCAATATTTGATTGATTTTACCCTAAATAAGTTTTGCTATAAGAACGGTAAAAACACCTTTACTGGCGTCCCCAAAACTCCAACCTCAACGACACAAAACTAGGCGGCTGGATTATAAGAAAATGCACCAGCATTCCGATGCACCTTACAAACCAAATCTGGACAAATTGCGATCCACGGTATGCATACAGATCCCCATCTTATTTTGTACAAGCTAACAGTTTTTCTCCGCCACATCTTACTAACCGTCCGAGCTCCTACACATTTGTACTAATGGGTGTAGGTATGAGGTAGAAATAATTTTAAGGAAATGTACATGCAGACGCATGTAGGGAGAGGGAAGCCATTTGGGAAAAATAGCGTCCTCAGCACACCCACCTAGGATTCAAACCCCGACATTCCCACTGTCATCAAATTAGTTTAAACGAGTCCTATAGATAAGGTTGCGTGAGCCACCGATAATTTTTTTTGGATCAAAACTCCAACATTTCAATCGGATGTGAAGAAAATATTAGGTTTGAAACAAGTGCATGCATCTCACCAAAATAGCTAATTTTAATAGAATTTCAATATTTTACTGTTTTTGTATTTGTCTACTTTTTGCGTGTGTTAAATATGAGTTTTCTTTAGCACCACGTCTTACTACCCATTAGGGCTATAACCTTGTATACTAATTACACTGATGGTATTAGGAATGAGGAAGGTTATATTTACAGGAAATGTACCAGCATTTGCGTGTAAGAAGAGTGGAAAACAATTTTCAGTACACCCGACCAAGATTTGAACCCCGATCTTGCCGTCATTGGCAGTCTAGTCTACTGCGAGAGTAGCACGTTAGATCACACGACCACCGAAGCGGTTCCCAATATTGTTAAAAGCTCATTATTTATGGGTTAATAGAGCTATGATTGGTTTTCTAGTCGGGTACTCACAGCTTGTGTAGGTACAGTATAGAACAATAAAGAAGAACAGATTATATTAGCCCATGACAAACACACCTAAACTAGGCAAGCTCACAACTAAACAAAAATCTTAATAGTTAAATTATTTGTACAATACCCATGCCAGTGTTAACGCTGTTTAAGGCATCAACTCACAGTTAACTGAATTGCCCGTGACAAGGAGATTGAGGTTAGAATATCGTATTTATTCGAGACATTTAAAAACATAGTTCTGATAAGTGTCCACCAAATTGACAAAGAAAAGGGTTCATGGCACAAAAAATGTTAAGAACTCTTGCTTCACATTAAGACGCTAAATAACTCTTGTGTATAAACTGGAAACGGATTTTGATGACATGTCATTTATTTTTGTTTGATCACAGAAAATGCTCATGTGTACATAAATTCTGTTCATGATCCTATGGTTTTGGAAACATTTTTTTATGTTATTCGCTGATCATTTTTTGTAATTTTGGATTTTTAGGTCATATTTTCTTGGCTTCCATCATTATTCAGGCATTTATCTATAATAATAAAAGGAAGTGTTTATCTGTGTGTTTGTTTGTGTCCGATGCCCAGCCAAATCTACGGCACGCAGAGATCTGAGATTTTTAACATAGGTGGACGGAAGGGGGTCCAAATGAATCTCGAAGCCGAATTTTAAAATTTTAAATTAGCTTTTTATTTAAGCTATTTTTAACAAATTTTTGAAAAAAAAATGTTAATCTGATAAATAGATTCTCATGGCAAATCAGGCAGCATGGGGGTGAGGGGGGGGGGCGCGCTTATATAATTATTATACCACAGTGGGTCACGGACAACGCCGTGCGGGATTGCTAGTCTTGAATAAGAATAGTTTTAATAAGCTCGACATTTTATAAACGTATAAATACTCAAACACACCATTAGTCTGCATATATTTGTCTGACAGAAGATGATGTATGCAATGAAAAATGCACCCTTTATACTTGTATGGTTATAAAATACACATTCATGGTAAGACACTACCACTAGGCTGGAAAGGGTTGCTTTAGGAGGGGATGAATATTAATTATGAAGAATATTTTTGTAAATCATTGCTATACAGTGTACATGTTAGTAAAACTCTTTTTGGTTGCTAATGGCTTTTCATTGCATATGTATGTTTTAATTTCCATTTACTGTATAATGTATATGTTTGATTTAGTCAAGAGCACTCAAGCAGTCATTACGAGTTTTTCTTAATATATTTAGTTCATTTTTTTTTAAATTTAAGTTGGTTTTGATCACTTATAGGTCATATTTGATTATTTTTATGTCATCAGAGTAAACATATTGTATGTACCAAAATAAAATACTCAATAATGTGAATCCTCGATATGTTTAAATTAGACTTGGAACGAGAAAGAGGTTTTCCAGATCTGTAATCAGCCTACCTACCCACTCAGCCACAGAGATGGTGGCCTTGCGTCATTACTGTTAAAACACAAGTAAATCTAGAATAATAGTGAGCACCTCAGACTTTCCAGTAACGGTGTGTGTATGATGCGTACAACATAATTGACAGAGTCAACATTTCCACAGAAAACAAATATTGAAACATTTCTCACTGCACTCGGAACTCTCCTCTAGTTTGTCATTGAGTAAATGTTCAGTGGCTTTGTAAGGTTGCCCCCGCTACCCACATCCTACTAACCGTCCGGACATTCCGGACACTACTGGAGCAGGGATGAGAGGCGTAAAATTTAAAAATATATTCACCCACATTTGCTTAGAAAGTGAGAAAGTAGGACATCTTTGAGGAAAAAAAAAATCACTTTCAATACATCCGAACGAGATTCGAGCCCCAACCTCCATGTCACCGACAAACCAAACCATATTGACACCTTGGTTCATGTAGGTTGATTATAGGGATAGAGCTGATCTCGGTGATCTTGAGGTAAAGTGCTCGCCTCAGGACCCGATATTCATCGGTACAAAACCAGCCGGGTCGATCGATTTTTCTTTAGCGATAACAATCCGTAGCACAACTTATTTATGAAGGGAAAATCCGTTGGTCCCATGTTGATGCTGGCCTGTAAAGAAATCTGGGAATTATGTGGAGATATCTTCCCGGCAAAATTCTAGACTCTTTTATACTCGCTCATAGAGTTGATGGTGTGCTGATGTAATTAGTCAGTTCAGAAAGTGTAGGTTAAATACCTTAAATCAAATAAAAATAGGAATAGGGCCTGTAGGTGGGAATATTTATATTTATATTTATATATATATATGTGTTTAGTATTAGTAGAAAAAATATGTATTTTAATAAATATATATCGTATTAAAACTGGTAATCTAATTTTTGCAAAATATTAGTTTTAAATCCCAAATTCAAATCTTCGATTGACTGGCCTAATAAATTTGGGTAATTGAAAATTATCTGCAATTTAATGAGTTATTCTTATGCTTTTTGGTGTGCTGATTTCAAATATAGCCTCTATTTTTCTCTAACATACAAAAGGATTTTTCTCAAAATGCATATTAAAATACGAAAAAGATCTTATTATATGTATACTGCTTAACGGATGTATTTTTAAAAAAACTTGAAAGGTAGCTTACTCTTCCGTTTTTGTCGCATCTGGTGGTTGGCAGCTGCCTTACGAAGGTGTCTTGCGGCTCTCCTGGTTAGCAAAGGTCGGATGATTTCGGGATCTGTGACTCCTGGCTTTCCTGTCGTCAACCCTGGATCGGAGAAGTGCTGGTCCAGAAACGTCATCTTTCTCTCTCCAAAGTGTACTTCATGAGGGGTGAGTGAAGTGGAGTGATGGGTCACTGAGTTAAGTAGGTCCTTAAGCAGTGGGAAATACGATGGCCAAGTCGTGTGCTTTGAATGGCAGTAGCATCTCAGGAACCTCCCTTGCTCGCGCATGCCTCTTACGCTGGGGTTTGACTTAGGGTGGCGTATCGAACTGAACGTAGCCCACACCCCTAAAGCGTCCAGCTCCCGTGCCCATGTCTTTCTGGTAAATTGGGTCCTATGGTCAGAGAGTAGATACCCAGTCGTCCCAGCAATGGTAATGTAAGCTCGAATACGATTCAGACAAGCGTCTGTGGTGGCCTTCTTCAGGCAGAATAACTTAGAGAATTTAGAAAATACAGTACATCTATTACTGAAAAGATATAGGTAAGGCCCCTAGTGGCTTTGGGCAGGGGCCCAAATAGGTCCACTGCCACCAACTGGCTGGGTCCCTCAGGAAAGATGGCCTGATATTCTCCTTCATGGATGATGTTCCCATATTTGGTCCTCTGGCACAGGTCACATCTTCTAACCAGCCTATAACAATCTGTGAACAATCCTGGCCAGTAAACAAATCTCCGGAGCAGATGGTAACATTTGAACGCTACGAAATGACCTAACTTTTGGTGCGCGTGTAAAACAAATTTCTCCCGTAACACACTTGGTACGTAAACTTGGCCTGAAAAGTCCAATGGATGTTCCTAGGTGGTCTTCTTGTAGAGGGTCCCATGACTTAGAGCGAATTTGTCTAGAGTTTTGGACTCTTTAGCTGACGGTACTTCATGTGTGCTGGGTTGTTCGAGCAGCTGTATGATGGGGTGGATCTCATTATCTTCTCTCTGTAGCGTACTGATGTGCTGTAACTATTCTTCTAGCCTGATGTCTTCTTCCAGCTGGGCGGGCAACACCAAGAAACTGTCTGGTCTTCCTGTCGTCTCCTCCGGTTCGAGATGACCTTGCTCGTCCAGTTGTACCCTGCTCAAGGCGTCAGCGTGATGGTTATCTTTACCAGGAAAGTACTCACATTGAATCCCAAACACTTGAATGGCCAAGCACCATCTTGCCAGTCGGTCGCTTTTGAGACGACCCGTATTCATAAAGGTCAGGGCTTTATGATCCGAGAGGATTATGATCTTGTGGCCCAACAACAAACTGCGGAATCTTTGCAAAGCCCAAAAAACTGATAAGCACTCTTTCTCGGTTACTGTGTACCGTCTCTCAGCGAGGTTGAGTTTCCGGCTGTTCATCGCCACATACTTATGCTGTCCTTGGTCGTCCAGCTGGCTAACTGTGGCTCCTATGGCGTAGTTTCTGGCGTCGGTGGTCACGTAGAATGTTTCTCTAATGAAGGTCGACTGAGAGTCCTGGAGTTGAGGAAAAGATTTTTGACTCCTTGAAATGCCGCTTCCTCAACCTCGATACAACGCCAGGTGTTCTTCTTCATCAGTAACTCGGTGAGTGGTACTCCTACCTCCGCCAGTCGGTCTGTATAACTCCTGTAGAACCCTATCATTCCTAAAAACGCCTTTACTCCTGACTTCGACGTAGGTGGGGGGAAATCTCTAATAATTTGTAACTTGCTATAATCCATTTTGACACCCTCACAAGTTAAAATATGACCTAGGAATGGGACTTCTTTCCTACAAAACAGGGACTTGCTTAACTTCAGAGTCATACCACAATTTGCGAGGCGCTGTAACGTGCACTCTAGATGTTCTAAGTGTTCATCAAAAGTGCGTTATGTGATGAGTATGTCATCGACGTATGCTCGGGCAAAACTCCCGCACGTCTCCCCTAATACTAGGTCCATACACCGGGTAAACTCTTCTACCGCGTTAGCTAGACCAAAAGGTATCACTTCAAACTGGTACTCGCGTGATTTGTAGAGGAAGGCTGTATAGTGACGTACCTCTGGCTTAAGTCGAAGTTGATAGTAGCCCTGCGTTAAGTCCACCGATGTCATAAACTTGAAGTCTTGGACCTCTAACAGCATATCTGCGATGTTTGTTGGTGACTCGTAGTCTTCCCGGATCAACGTATTCAATCTTCGAGCGTCCAGACACAATCTGACGGTCTTGTCCCGCTTAATAACAAATACTAGAGGGTTTACAAAAGGACTGGAACACCTGCTTATAATGCCATAATCTAGCATACTCTTAATCTGCAAGTCCAATTCAGCTTCATAGGCCTTAGGCAATGGGTAGCT
>CABFVX010009540.1:0-17936 GCA_902151425.1 Timema shepardi
CAACTAATAGTGAGTTAACATCATAGTCACAATGAGGCGCCCACATAGTCCCTCTTATACGGGGATAATTAGCTCCAGTTTGGGAAAAATAGCTACAGCAACCACACTCACGAACAAAGCTTGTCTACAAGGTATACCCACCAAGTCCAAGTACAACGAGAGTATGATATAAGGAGGCCGTCCACGCGGCTTCAAATAAACTTGAAATAACGATATAAAGCTGCCCGAGGGCAGAGCCATTAGTAAGTAGTAAAATACAGGATCCCTTAATAATACAATACAAGATACTTAGCCAGGGCCAATAAACCTAATTAGGTCATCAAAACACATCTAGCACTATCAACTAGTGACTCAAGACGTTCACTCCTTTCCAATTCAAATAACATTGCCAAAAACCATTCTAACGTTAATTAGCCACATAGCCATAGTGATGGCTGTATATATATATAAACTTAATTTTAAAATAACTCAAACTCATGAGGATAAGCCGCTTAGCACAATAAACAACACAAGTAGAATATATCGGCCAGAAACTATATCTGCTCATTGAACAATCACGCCCTAGATGACTCTTATGACAACTCTTGTAATATCAGCCTAATTAATTCAATACTTATATACATCAATTTACCAGGGGATTGACTTAGAAAGAAACGAGCATTTCATGACTCCCAAATAAGTTGAGCCGATGCTTAGTAACCTTCCCATTACTCGTCACCATACTTTTAGAATTACATAGCAAAATATATACAACTTAGTGAGAAACATTAAAAACCATACGCAGACGGGAATTAGCGAGTCCGGCTACCAAACAGTCCGTGCGAAACCCAACTCAAACGTAGACATCAGCTGTTACAGCATAGAGTTATTGTGGCCCCAGTGGTAGAGCAGGTGGCACATCTCGCTGGACACTACGATGGACTATGGTGGTGTTGGTGATCAAGGTGTGACGGGAAGCTACCTATGGGTAGCCCCAGCGTTGACTCCACTGGACTCCATTCCGGCCAGGGCCTACTCAGATTAACTGATACAGTAGAGAAGGTACGGTTAGGGACCAGATCAGTTGTAAATTATTACAAGTTCTGTCTCTTATTCTGCTCGAGTGGTATATTAAATCAACTTCCAGACTGAGAAGGAAAAAGGAAGGGGAGAACAGGTGTTAGCCAATCATATTTTACAGCAACAGCGCAGGTCAGAGCGGTCATCAAGGGAGGGTAAGCGCATGCGAAGTGAGAGCAAAGAGAAAGAGACAATATGAAACGGGTGAAACCCCAACATTACAATTTATTGATATGGTTAATTACTGTTTGAAAGAAATTAAGCTTATAGGCGATGACCTCGAAACACACTCACATAAGACATTTAGGTCAAGGGGAGACCAATCAGTAGAGTAGTTCATGAGAGGTGAAAAGGTCACATGATTGTGAGCTAATATCCATTAGCTTGGCACAAATTTATAAAAATAATTTAAAGAGTCATGTGAAATGATGCAACCCTAATACATAATTAATTAACAAATTAATGTAATGAATAAAAAATGTGCAAATGCAACAAAAATTCAAAATTAGATGAATCATAAATATATGTGTTATCAAATATCATAAATAAATTCAAGAATGAGACATTCGTAACAAATAAATTGTATTCGTTTATTAATTGAAAAATAGTTACAAACATTTATCTAAATCCAAAAACTCATCGAGGGAACCTTCTAAAAACTCTATCAACTAATTTTTAGCAATATCACTAAAATGGTTTCAGTTTCATGCCACACAAGCAGACGGCATTGCAAAAAAAAAAACTTTTTTTGGGAGAGGGGAGGGGGGGTTACATTTAACAAAATTTTGAGTTCATTCTTTTACAATAACATTACTTCTTTCTTCAAAGGCTCGAAAGAAAGTAAAAGTTATATATTTACGTAAAGACGAGCACAAATATACGTCTTATGTGTTTCAGTGGTGTAAACACGTTTCTATACATTCTTAAAATTACTTTCAGCTAGAAGCTCAATGGCACTATGGAGTAATGTAATCACAATTCAAGAATCAAGAAATAGTAAACATTACATTGGTCCCTTATGTAAGTTTTTGAGTTTATACAGTCACAATGTCCCATTATTTGAAAACTGTAATAATTTTTAACTCATCAACCATAGTTCCTATAGTCTTATGTAGAATGTTTAGTTAGATAATAGAATATATTTGAGCTTTTACAGACTATAGCAACTAAAGTGTTTTATTGAAACATACCTCCTCTTCAAGCATACTATAAGTCTAAGTTGTTAGCCTAAAGCTTAAGCCAAACAGCTGGTTTTGTTTTTAACACACTCATATTAATTATTCAACATTAAAACAACTTATAAAGCCTTACATTATGTCAAACTGGAACACGCAACAATTCTTACGTTTGATATTATAGTCTAGATCTATAGTAATAAATTCAGTTGGGTTCATAATCAACTTAAAGTCACAAGAACTCAACTCTACAAAATTCACTCACCGAGATGAGATTATTGGTGTAATACGCTTAACATTTTCTGCGTTGGTTTCCCTAAACATTGAAGATTCTCCTTTGCAGTCCACTGCAGTATATGTCATAAACATAATTATAGTAATAACATAGAAGTAGTATTTAAAAAAATTAACATATTTTTTGAGCTGTCAAAAATAAAAAAGAACTTAACTAAGAGTAGGGCTACTTTGATAAAAAAAAAAGATTAATCAGTGTAGTTATTTTGGAGACAAAGTTGAAATAAAAATAAATAAATAAAATAGATTATTAATTGTGCCACGTTAGCATACAGATATTCAGAAATTATTTTATCAAAAGTTTGACAATCAAGTCAAAAAATAAAATAAATGGTACATCAAAGTCATCCCATCGGATACACCACATGGTATTGGTTAAAAACTGAAGGAACTAAGGCCCAAAGAGTAAATCTCACCCCATTTTGAAATCCATTCGTTTGTTTTTAATTCACAGCAATTTTAATAAAACTAACCTTTGATCACTATAGAGTTTCACACAACAAAGTTTTATTTTGTTTAGGTACAATACTATTTAACACTTACCGTTCATATTTAACTACATTTCTTAAAATAAAGTGGTAGTACATATTTAATTTATAATTTTTATCATCAATGTCTAGTGCAAAATACATTTATTGAATACATTTAGCTAAGTTAATGCAAATTGTGTTACCACCCGCTCTACTACTTCTTCTCTAAAACCATGGATAGACAAAAAGTTGATATGGTGGGTGGAAACTAAGGAACATTCAAAAAGGTAAAACATTGTAAATATTTAAATAACAATATGAATGGTTTATTCAAAGGTAATAACAATAATTCACATGGCCTCAAAGGTCAAACGGAGGTATGTTGGAAATCCATTGATAATAACTTATTTTATTATTTGCACGGTACGTTCACGAGTATGCTACTAAACAAGTAACATATCCCACAGTCAACTGGATCAGTCATGAAGAGACAGAACAACCCATATTGTTGAATTTAGAACAAATTACTAATCTCTATATGTCGAACCAGATATATATATATATATATATATATATGTGATGACAAAAATAAGAGCCTAACGGACAACTTTAAATTGTTACAAAAAGGTGTTTGATTCACTTATGGACGTGCCTGGTAGATAGGACGGGGGAGGGGAGACACCCACCCCCCCTAATATTCAAAGAAAATTATTTTTAAATTCAATAGAGTATATATTGATTCATTTGATAAGTATTGTATTGGTAAATGATTTTATTTGCAAGCGCTTAACTTTTTCAGATAATTGCAGCACTCTTGTAAACGCTAAGAATAAAATAGTGGTGTGAGTGTTGTTGTTTAATGTTTTGTGTATAAATTAGTTGATGTAATACATATGCCATATTTGCTAATGTGTTAGTAAAAGTGAACTTGATATATATAAGTGTGTTTTGAAAACTATTTTGAGTATGAATCGTTTCTTAATCAAAACAAAACGTGATTCCCCAACTGAACTGTACTCTCCTATAAAACACTGCTTTGGCGAGTCTGATGAAAAGTCCATTCAAGTCAACTTAAATTTTAACAAAACAGGATTTTGTTGAATCAATCACAAGTTTATAATTCTGAAAGCAATAACTATCTAGACCAAACCAGCTAGTTACACTACCAGCCAAATTTCCTACTCGGAATTTAAAAGTAAAAATACTTCGGTTTCACCCAATATGGTACAAGGCGTTCAATTGGGTGCATTTAGATGCCTTTATAAACTATGCAGATGGAGTTCTTTGATTTTATTGCAATAGATATCATAAATTAGGTCCTGATAACAATCTTGCCAGGAAAATGAATCCAGTATTTTATAGAAATGGATTTAAAAACTGGAAAAGGGCATAGGACAAGTTTCGTTCACATGAAAAGTCAGATAGTAATTTACAAGCAGTTTTAAGTTATAAACAGCTGAAAAACCAGACTAGCTCCCAGTTAAATTCTCCTTTAGTTTCTGAACGTAAGGTTTTTAGGGAATCTCCTCAAAATTTTCACCTCAATCAAATATTTAGCCGTGCAAGATTTATCTTTAAGAAGAAATCAACAAGAAAGTGGAAACTTATTTCATCTTTTTAAACTACTTTCCAAGTATGATTCCTTTCTTGCAAATTGGTTGAATAAGGAACAATACATATACACAGATGGAAAAATTCAAAATGATATTTTGGAACTAATGGGCAATGAAATTGTGAGAAATCTTTGTGCTGAAATTCAATCTTCTAAATTTAATTCGTTTTCTTTGATTTGTAATGATACACGTGTTATTACTGGGACTGAACCGCTTAGCATATGTGTGCGTAGGGTTTATGAAAACTTAGAGCCTCATGAAAGTTTGATGGAACTATACAGTGCTACTAAAAAAAACTGGAGAGTTGATTGCAGCCATTCTTTTTGATATAATGACCAGAGTTCAACCACCTCTTTCGAACTTGCGTGGACAAACCTACGATGGTGTTCCAAATATGAGCGGGATCAACAAAGGAGTACAGTCTATAATAAGGAATGGACAGCCTTTAGCCATGTTTGATCACTGTGGGGCGTACTATACTAGCTTGGTCATGTGATATATTGATTCATCAATTACTGTGAGGAATTCAATGCAATGTGCACATGATCCTGGAGTTTTGTTTTCACAATCATTGACAGCTAAAACTAAGTTTATTAATATCCAAGAAGCTGCTTTTAATGGTACTTTGCCATCTAATGCCAGCATCAAGCCCCTTTGTCGCATTCAAATGATTTAATACATTTTACAAGTCACTTGCATTCTCAGCCATTATTACTGCATCATCTGTATATAACAGACCTCTAGCATTCATATTGTCCATTTGTACAACAATCACGTCATCACTAGTATCCCTCCTACACCTATATATAAAATACATTAAATAAATATGGGTACATGACACAATCTCTTCTAACACTCCGGTCAATGTTAAACCATCCTTCTAAAGCTCCATCCATCACAACGCAAGCATTACTTCTATCATACACCATCATAATTGCATTTACCAAACACACATCCACACTATACTCTCTCAGAGCCTTCCATAACATAATCCTATTCACCCGATAGTACCGTTTCTTCAAATCAACATTGCACAATAAATTTTCTTCTATACTGCCCTACATTTCTCTTTAACGTGGTGCAATTAAAATATCTGGTCCATGCAACTTATACCTGGCACGAAACAACATTGCACACCCAAAATCTTGTCCGCAGCTTTTTCACTCACCCTCTCAGTTAAAACCCTTACAAAATCTTTCCCTGTAATACCCAACAAACTAATTGCCCTATAACTATTACATTTACTATTATTACCCTTACCTTTGTACAAAGGAACAATTACAGCATTATTCCAGTCATTAGAAAAGTTCAAAATCCTAGCACACACATTGAACCTCTGACACAAAATGGCCTCACACTTAAGAATTTCTGTTACCACATCTACGCCTAAACCCTTTCCATTCTTTAATACGTTCATAACTTTTAACACTTCATTCCATTAATTCTTTCACTAATTATCTCAATTTTCTGATACCTTCTCTATTTTATCACCATACAATTGTGCAAAATACTCCCTCCATCACTCTCTTATGCTGTTTTCATCCAAGATCATATTACCACGTTAATTATTAATGCCATAAGTCTTTCCTTACACTCCTTTATCCACTTCCGGAACAGCTTCTTATTTCCTTAAAAATCATTCTGAATTATTTCCCCTTCGTTTAATCTCATTTGCTCTTTACTCTTCTTTAGTACTTTCTTTTTCATTCATCTGCTTCTATTTGTATATGTCCGACAATCTATTACGTTATGTTTCACACTTCACAGAAACCATTCGTATTTATGCGTCTTTCTTTTTTCCCAGATTATTTAACATGTTCATTCCACTATGCATCACTTTATAGGGTTCCCACACCCCCCCCCACACACACAGTGGCAATCGTGGGAGACTTTAACGCTTGGGCAGTTGATTGGGGGAGTATGGAGACAAATCCAAAAGGTCGGGTGCTACTTGAGGCAATGTCCTGTCTGGGTGTCTTCTTAATGAATAGCGGTAGAGAACCGACTTTCATGAAAGGAGAAAGGAGCTCTATTGTGGACCTTACATTCGTCAGCAGCAATCTTGGAAGAAGGTAAAGCTCGTGGAAGGTGACTGATGTCTACAACTATAGTGATCATCGGCTGATCTCCTGGGAAGTATCGGAAAGTTCCGGACCGGCACCAATGGAAATAAAATCACTCGGTTGGAAGACCAGCATGTTTGACCCGAACCTGTTCCACGCAGCACTGGATGATGGACCAATCGGAGAGGGTAGCGCCACGCAAAGAGTAGAGGAGGCTATGAGGTGGGTCACCGAGGGCTACGATGCCTTGAAAGCGCTCCACAAACCAGCATCCCCCGATGTATTGGTGGAACCACACCGTTGCTTCGCTCCTCCAGGAGTGTATTCGCGCCTGGAGACTATCCCAACGTGGTCGTGGGAAACAGAATTTCGATCAGCTGGAGGCGTAGGACAAGGCGGCACGGCGGCGGCTTGCCAAAGCCATCAAGGGCAGTAAGAGACAGTGCTGGGATGAGCTCTTGGTAGAGGTAGAAGGTGATCCATGGGGGAGGCCATATAAGGTTGTTATGACCCGGCTTAAGTGCCAGCCGATGCCCCCGCCAACGTGCCCAGACTTACTAAGTAAGATCGTCTCAGCGCTTTTTCCACAGCAGCCTGAATGCAACCACCATATCGAGCAGGATGAAAAGGATACAATCCCGCTAGTGACAGCTGAAGAGCTGAAGAGAGTGTGCGCGAAAATTGGAAACACGAAGGCCCCGGGGCTGGACGGTATCCCCAACGTCGCGCTCAAGGCAGCCATTAACGCAGTGCCAGGAATGTTCCTGGACATGTACAACACATGTCTCCAGGAGGGCATCTTCCCTCAAAAGTGGAAGCAGCAGAGATTGGTGCTCCTCCCCAAGGGGAAGAAACCACCGGACGAACCATCATCCTACCGTTCACTCTGCATGCTTGATACAGCTGGCAAAGTCCTGGAACAAATAATCCACGGGAGAATCGAGAAAGTAACTGAGGAAAAACTATCATATAAGCAGTATGGTTTCCGCAAAGGGCGCTCAACAATCGACGCTATTGACCTGGTGGTGAAACTTGCAAGAGATGCGATCTCCGGTGACAGGTGTAAGAATGGTGAGAAGAAGTACTGTCTAGTAGCGACGCTTAATATCAAGAATGCCTTCAATACAGCCAGGTGGCACTGCACCATGGGGCCTCTAGCGGAGATGAATGTTCCAGGATACCTGCAGAGGATGGTAGCTAGCTACTTCACTGACAGGGTACTCAAGTACTACACAGAGTACGGTCCTCAAGAGTATCGGGTAACTGGGGGAGTACCTCAGGGCTCGGTTCTTGGGCCTCTCTTGTGGAACATCATGTATGATGGGCTTCTGAAGCTCGTGCTACCAAGAGCAGTGACACCCATGGCCTTCGCTGATGATGTCGCTCTTGTCATTGTAGGGAAACACCTGGAGGACATCAGCAACCTCTTCGAGGTCGCATTCACGAGGATTCCCTGGTGGATGGATTCGGTTGGCCTGAAGCTGGCAGAGAACAAAACCGAGGCAGTATTGATTACCAGTGGGAAGAAGCTTGAGACGATCTCACTGCAAGCAGGTAAGCATGAGATCACGTCCCAGCCGTGCATTCGGTATTTGGGGGTTATGCTCAATTAGAGACTCAACTTTAAGCAGCAGGTGGAGCATGCCAGTGCCAAGGCGTCTGTGGTTGGGGCTGTTCTATCACGGCTCATCACCAATGCGGGAGGCCCTAAACAGAGAAGGAGAGCACTCCTGTCATCAGTCATCACGTCAGTCCTCACGTATAGAATTTCCATATGGGCCGATGTACTGACGCTCCAGGAGTCCCGTCGTAAAGTGGCAACAGTCTACCGGCTGAACGCTTTACGAATAGCAAGTGCGTTACACACGGTATATGAAGATGCGGTGTGCGTTATCGCCGGAGTGCTGCCGATTGGGGTCTTGGCGGAGGAACAGAAGACCCTGTATCGTCGCAAAGGTTTAACATCGCTGAGGGCAGAGGAGTTGAAGAGGTAGGAGCAGCGAAGCAGTCTCCAACGATGGAAGTAGCTGTGGGGTACCTCCACCAAGGGGAGATGGACTTACAGTTTGATTCCCAAAGTGGATAGGCGGTACAACCGCAGCCACGGAGCTGTCAATGCCTACTTGACACAGATGATCTCGGGACATGGGTGCTTCCAGGCATGCCTATACAAGTTTAAATTTGAGGATTTCCCAGAGTGCCCCACCTGTCGCATAGTAGAGGAGAATGCCGAGCACGTGTTCTTCACGTGTCCTCGGTATGATACCCAGCGTAAAAACCTGGATGTCACAGTAGAGGGACAGATTACGCCGGAAAACTTAGGGGATATGATGCTGTCGTCAGAGGCAGCGTGGGAGGCGACAAGCACGTTCGCGATGGAAGTCTTCAAGGGTCTACGTCACGAAGAGCAGGAGAGGAGGAAAAAAGAATCAGAAGGAAGGAGCCTAGGACATCCCTAATCCCACCACCAACACCTAGGTGGTAATGGGGAAGTAGGAGATGTCAAATCACAGAAGGAAGAGCAGAACAACAGCTAATGCCTCCCCTCGTGAAGTAATACCTAACGGTGGTTCCGTGGGGGAGTCACAGAGGTGAAGAGAAGAGAGTCAGGTTTTTAGTCGGTAGGGGTTTGGTCAAGCCTAAGCACACCACAAATCTTGGTGGCTTGTTGGCATTCTAACATCCAAACCGAGCCTGACACACTGTGCGTAAAAGCATTTCCCCCCTAAAAAAACCCTAAAAAAACCACACATCTTTTGAGCACTCAACTACGTCCTATTTTATTCTGTTATAAGCACTTTTTATATTACTAGCATTTATTTCGACATTCCATTTAGGCTCTTGTAAAATTAATTTTTCGCCAAGCAATTTTCCGTATTGCGGTGTCACACTTTTATCCTACAACTTTTTAACTGTCACTCTTACTTGCTTAATACTCTTACACTGCTCCCTTACAAAATCCCTACCTAATTCAAATACTGAGATCACTAAAAATTGAGATGAAAGGGATGCGAGAAAAGCCAGTGTTTTTGCAGTTTTTACGGTAACATATTTTTTGGCCAAAATAAAATATTCCTTCAATACAAATATAGAATTTAATTTTCTTCACATGGTGACCTAAAAATTTCTTGAATATCTGTCAAGGATGTCCTGTAATTTAATGTCACTTCTCTTAATTTAAAGTTTGTTAGATAAATTCACCATGTTCATGACAGATATTCAAGAACTGTTGATATCAACATATGAAGAAAATTAGACTCTATGCTTATACTGAAGCAACGGTTTTTATTTTATAAAAAAATTGCTGTAAAAACTCATTGCCTTTCATCCCACCTTAAACTTCGCTCTATGTTCTAATATTCTTGACTAAACTTCTGAGTCTTTCATCATACAACACAAAATCAATCATCGTTCTCAAACCTCCACCTTGTCATACTTTCCTAACACTCTCCTTGAACATCTCTCAATAGGTACCCACTCATCCATTCCTAAATCCTAACATGATCATTCTTTCACCTGGTGCAAATGAATATAATACTTCAGTGAGCTTAGTCCAAAACTGCGCTTTTATACTATCGTCTTCACTCTCCAATGGAGTATAACCAGCAACCAACATAATTCTACGAATGCCTATTTTCAAATGTACTCATAGAAGTCTAGATGTCACAAACTCATACATTCTAACAAACAGTGTACTTTTTGGGCCTAATATTAAACATACTTTCTGACTTCCCTTACCCATTCATCCACACCTGACCACAGTACCAGGCTACCATCACTCCTCATTAAAACATATTTTCCTTTCCATTTAGTTTCACATACACACAAAATATAACTTTTCCCCCCAACTGCTCATTCTATTTACCACACACTCCTCTCCCATTCCACGTCCCAATATTCCATGATATCTCCAGCTTGTCAGATGGGCCCTTCATTTTAACTTCGTCTGCCAATCACAGCTCTTGTCATCCAAGGCTAATATTATACAGTTTCTTTTATTAATTAATTTGGAGTAGGGCAGGATAATGGCCTTGATCGGACCCAAACCCGTGACAGTATTAACTGCTTGACCTAAAGATGCTGTACCGATCAGTTCTGTTACATTTTAGCCAGTATGTCATAAGTACAATTGTTGCTTATTCTTGCTTGCACTGTTCTGAAAAACGAGTAAGATTCCCTATAGTGACTGCCTTGGTGGCTAGTGTACCGTTGACCGTGTTACTATAGCTAGGAGTAACGGTGGTGAATAGCCACACCAAAAGGACAAACTAACGATCAATAATGACGATTGTAGTATAATTAGAATCTAACAAAAAATATATTATACATGTTTAACTATTTTCTGTAAGCCAGCTAATTATTATAACAAATTGTTTACAGTATACGTTTAATATAACTGTTAAAATTTTCATACTCTTACACCACCCCTCACATAGCCCTTCTCATACTATTTCAATTTCACACTATAAATAAACCTTCATTGCCTTAAAACTTATATAATACATTTGACTAATTTTTTAATTAATTTTATATTTGACCAAGTACCTGGAGCGTTTAGGTAAATATAGAAATACAACTTCATTCAAATAACAAAAGATTTTCAAAGTCCGCGGTTAGTTTGATCAGTTCTGCTATCTGCTTATTGCCTCGTAGAGCTTTTACCATTTCTATTTAAAATATTAAATAAAGAAGTTTTAATTTATTAGGTTGGCCATCGAAGATTATTGCTCTTCTTTCTATCTATTCCGGTTTATTAAATATAAGCAATTTCAATAGGTTATATTTTGGTTATACACAACACATATCTCTATATAAGTTATTACACATAATGGGAGTTCCAGCATTTTTTCGGTGGCTCAGTAAAAAATATGCTTCTGTTTGTGTTCCTTGCATAGAGGAAAAGGTAATTCACATATATTTTCAATTTTAAATTATACCTAGCATATTTAAGGCCAGTCTACAACCAATGTACCCGCTTGTCGGACTCGCAACTACGCAATCGCATATGCGCTCGTAATTATTACGCTTTTATTCAATACAAAATAGACTGTCTACAATGAAAAGTCGTAAAACGTAATTTCAACCAATAGGAACAAATAGTAAACATGGCTATAAAAGTCAAATTCATATTAATGTTTTCAAATAAGAAATAAATATTTTTTAAATATTTAAGTGGTTAAATACACATGATTTTAATTGAAAATCCTGTATTAATTACTATACATTTTAAGCCTTTTTTGTCATAAACCAAATAACTTCAAATTATTTGATTTTAGTAGTCCATCCATATTTGTTTTTTGATTGGCTGAACGCAAGGCAACACAACTACATAAACGCAAGAGATGGACAATGTTCATCTCCTCCCGACAGTTCCGATATACGATTGTGTTTGCGTAAGCTATTGTAGACAGACAAAATTACGTTATTGCATGGTTGCGAGTCCGACAAGCGGTTGCGTTTGGTTGTAGATGGGCCATTACCAAAAGAATTAACTTGAGAGAAGGAATAAAGAAAGAAAATAACGGGTCTATAGCAAGTTTTGCTCACCTCGAGACTCGGATGTTTGTGGGTTCAAACCCAACCGGGGCCGATGGATTTTTTTTGGGCGATATAAATCGGTAACAACTTAGTTTGTTGGGGAAATAGACTAAAACCGCCGGAATCCTGTTGATTGTGGCATGTAAAACCTCTGGATGATACCAATGTGAACATATACTTACCGGCAAATTTGGTAGGCTCTTTCGCTCTCGCTCACAGATAATCACTTGTTCTGATAAAATGGTTCAGTTTACAAAGTATAACTTACCTCAAATAAATATGCCATATAATTGTGTATATACATCATTGCAAAATACTATTTGGGGATAGCACGCATCATACTACTCTGAAAATATGGGGACTAAACATTATGTCACATTTGTAAGTTAGATGGAAATTATTTTATGTGTTTTCTTACAATACATGACCATCTTTTATCTTAATGTTATTATGTACAAACATAGGGTTACGGCAAATCGAATAAAACCAGGTTTTATTATGTTTGATCATTTTGAGTAAGTGTTTACCTATACAATACTAATAAAACAACCAAAAATTACTAAATTTATACCAAACCTACACTTACTTAAATGCGTCGAATCCATTGATAGCCCTGTTAATTAAATTTAAATGATTATTAAAAAAACTATGGTATGTTATAAAACCACAAATAAAAAATGCAACCATTTAAGTGATGTACTTAAACAAATATTGTTGAAAAATCTGTAAAATGGTTTAACTTAAGGCAATTAACAAAGCAACACAACCGTAATAATACAAACACAGAACAAATGTGCAATGGAATACTCTCAAAGAATGTCCCTGTAATGTAAAGTGATTCGACATGATAACAGGTGGGACCTGAGAACATTTATGTGTGGATACTTCATAACTTTTCAAAGGATACATTTACCTAATTATACAGATACAATTACCTAATTATACAGATACAATGAGCGCATTGAAAGTAAACACATTACCCATTTAATGCCTTAAATGTTCTTGTTAAACTATTAAAAGGTATCATGAAAAATTATCTCCCCATTTGGTTTGGTGGTAGATTAATTTTGCTCGGCAATATTTACCAGTATCTCCCCACTCACGCAAAGTCGCCATATAGTATGTAAACACGCTGAGACTGACTAGTAACTTGCATCACAAGATCTCTCTGTGGTCCATGGCTTCTGGACCCGAGAGATGAACGGCTCCTTAGTAACGATAAGCTGGAAAAGTACATAATAAAAGTGTCATTGTAAGAAAACGTCTGGCGGTCATCTTGAAGCTGTGGATATAAATTAACATTTGCAAACATTTCAATACTGTGTCAGAGGGAAAAGGTTGTTGCTAGCATGGACTCATTTGATTACAACAATGAAAATGAAAGTAAAAATTAACAAATTAAGTTTTTCAACAATTAAACTCCCTCGGGTATGCCTTCATATAAACTGAATTTGAAAACAAGTGGAATAGTGATGTTTTTACGAATTATGAAAATCAAAAAGAGCTGTGTGTCTGAACTCGCTTAGCAATGAGTAAGTTGAGTAAATATCTCAAGAACATTCTCACAGGCTCCTCCCGAGGCAACCTCGCATTTACCATCTAGACCTGTCTTTGGGACAATGCTGGCGTCGGAATAACGTCATTGAACTTGTTTCCTACTCTGCTGCAAGGCAGGCTTCACTTATAAAACACCTAGAATAACTGTAGGCCGAGAGAAGAATCCCGTAGAAAATGTTGGCATGGATCTACATTTCCTCAATTATAATTCCTCCGAGGCGTTCTTTCATATGTCTTGATAACAGGGCAAAACCATGGACCAAAATCACTCTACCTCTGGTCATTAAACAAAATAGAAATAGATAAAAAAAACTGGCAACAGACTTTGTGCAAAATATGAAATTGTATTTGTTGGGGGACAGGCTAAACTCCTACTACGATATGATACTGTAGTGTTCATATGATTACTGTAATTGCTCATATTATTTAATTACTGTAATTGCTCATATTATTTAATTACTGTAATTGCTCATATTATTTAATTACTGTAATTGGTCAGATTATTTAATTACTGTAATTGCTCATATTATTTAATTACTGTAATTGTTCAGATTATTTAATTACTGTAATTGCTCATATTATTTAATTACTGTAATTGCTCATATTATTTAATTACTGTAATTGCTCATTTTATTTAATTACTGTAATTGCTAATATTATTTAATTACTGTAATTGCTAATATTATTTAATTACTGTAATTGCTCATATTATTTAATTACTGTAATTGTTCATATGAGCTAATTACTATAGCTGTAGCCTGTATGTGACATAACAAATTTTACTTTACTTTACTGTTCAGATGCTGTATCAATAGGCCAACTATTATTATCGTTCTCAAGCATTGGGCTCGTTTTACCTGGGCTGTTTGTTAACATTAGAACTACTTTATTCATAAGGTTAACTTGTCTTATAGTAAACTTTACAGTTCTAGGGTTTAGGCTTCTTTTCATGCAATTATTGTCTAGCCAAGATAGTCAAAACAAGCTAAAACATGCAGTTAAGATGTTTACAAATATACACTCACCAACAGAAAAACTGTCCATGGGACTTTCAAATGAAAAGCATGCGAAAATTGAGTTATTTGTCAATATCGCCTTTCCCGTTAATTATAGAGTTAAAAGAGTCGTCACCAATTTTCATCATTGTTAAATTATATAAATACCATCAAAACCAGTGCAATAATGCACTAAAGAAAACAAAATTAGTGGCAAGAGAAATATTTAACATGTTATCACAATCCAATTATATCCCCCCTTACATTCTTCCCCAGGATCACATTTAAAATTTAAAATTTTCAGAATCTGATGGTTATTTGTAGTGTTTGCTTTACTTTCCTTTAAAATTTCAGTTTTTAACTAACGCTTAAAAATTCCAAATATTAAAACTTATTTTGTTTATATGAAACTGTATTTCTACCTTCCGACCAAATTTTAATTTTCCACAGGAATCCCAATTAAAAATGTTAAATTTTCAGACATTTACAAATAAGTTTTATTTATATTAGTTTTGAAAATTTGTTAGTCCCAACCCCTTTCTCCAACTCACTCTCATTGGCAAAATAAAGCTTCCATGCACTGCTCGACAATTATAAATAGTTTAAAACTGGTTTGGTCAAAATCTCATAATAAATGACGAAGTGTTTTTCTGTAAAAATGTATGATCACATTGTATTATTACATATGGGTGGGGGGCAGCTCGATGTACAGGGAAGTAGAGAAACGACGATAGCGAGTCGGGAGTTAAATTTCCAAAACTACTAACAGAACTATTTTGTTTGGTATTGTTGGGTGCTTACTATAGAATGTTTTCAATCTAGGTACTTAATTTTTGTTTTTTTAGATAGTAAATTCAAACTATTTCTTTTGCTTGAGAATGATGTGTTCACATATTCTCGCAACAGAAGTGATCAAGTAAACAATGTGATAAAATATATAGATGTACTTTCTAGTAGTATTCATAGTTTACTTCATCATTGTTGTATTACTTTAACATTTTTCTGTTTTATTTCACTATCAATAGTTAATTTCATTCATTAAAATTTACTATCACCACAAATATGAGTTCTATCTATATTGGTGCTTCAAATTTTGGGCCCCTATACCAGCAGTTCCCAACTTTTTTCACTTGCGTAGCCCTCGGCAGCCCATTTCCATAAATTGTACCCTTAATATTAGCAAAATGGTTGGTAGTAATTTCAGATTTATTTGTTACAACTGAAAATAAACTGGATGGATAGTAATGGAATTAAAAAACAATGTAATAATAAGGTTAATAAACAGTGCATGTGTTTTTACATTCAAAAAGCAAAAGTTATGATAAAAACTAACACATTTACTTAATTTGTTAATAATTATAGAAACTGTTTTATGTTTGATATCAAAATCATTTTCTCAAGATCAATTAGGAGAGAAGCAATAACGTTGAGTTAATTTTTGACTGATATTTTGTCTTCCACTGCTGACATATGAAGCATTTTCCGACATTATTCAAATATTTTCACGTACCACCAAAAGTCCCGGCATGTACCCCTGGGGGTGCGCGTAAACCCCATTGGGAACCACTGTACTATACTATTAACACATTTTAAGGTTATTGAATTAAAATTTTGACCTAATACAATAACAAAATAATGATCTACCTAAAACACTAATCTAAAAACATGAATCACACTTGTATTTTCTAAAAAATTATTTAAACATCAAAAACTGGCACTGTTATGGTGACCATTTTGAAAATATATGATTTTCACAACTCTCATGTGAGGGAAATGTGTCAAAACTTTTTATATATAGTATACAATTTATTCCCAACCATAACAATTAGGGAATTCCTTGTGTTGCAATTTCTTCTGGGCTAGCCAACAATACCCTGGCCTTAGCCTTTAACCCACATTAAAGCATCAAACAAAAATGTAAGCAAAGTGAAAACCAATCACTCTTCATATTAAAATGTCACAAAATTTATTCTAATCACACCTCATGGCATCAAAAGTTGTTTAAAAATTATTATTATTATTATATATAATCATTAGAATTTTGGCCCGTCTCATTGGCGTAGTTAGCGCTAGTTTGGTGTTGAGCTTGACTGCCGAAGACGGGGAGATTAAAGTTTGAATCTTGGTCGGGTGAACTGGGGGTGGTTTTTCTTAAATGTTTTTCCACTCTCCCTTTACACAAATGCAGGTTCACTTCCTATAAATTCGACCTTACTATTCCTAATCCATTAGAATAATTAGTACTTAAGCGTATAACCCGAATGGGTAGTAAGATGTGTTGCTAAATAATAATAAAAATAATAAAATAGAATTTTGCAATTTGAAGCAAACAAAACAAGTAGCCTACACATTCCAATTCTTAGTGCTCTTTTTAGATGAAGATCCTTTTATTAAGTATTTATAGAGAATCATAGATTGATGGTTACTATAAATTTAGAACATATTATATTCTTACTATGTTATTCAGTTTATTCTGTTGTAATCTTTAGAGATTCTTGTATTGGACCACAGTTTGTTAGCAAGGTAATTAGTAGCAGAATTTACTTACCCTATTATTGAAAAATGTGCCTTTTAATAACTATATTTACTTTAATGGCAGCAAATACCTATTAAAAGTGTAGTTTGCTGAATGAAGCAGCTAATATCACACACGACATATTGATGTTCCATAATGTACAGTATTTCAACACTCTATAGCAATGTTTCCATCCTTCTTTCTTAGCAGATTACAATAATATCACACACGACATATTGAAGTTCCATAATGTGCAGTATTTCAACACTATAGCAATATTTCCATCCTTCTTAGTAGATTACAATAATATCACACAGGACATATTGAAGTTCCATAATGTGCAGTATTTCAACACAATATAGCAATGTTTCCATCCTTCTTTCTTAGCAGATTACAATAATATCACACACGACATATTGAAGCTCCATAATGTGCAGTATTTCAACACACTATAGCAATGTTTCCATCCTTCTTTCTTAGCAGATTACAATAATATCACANCACGACATATTGAAGTTCCATAATGTGCAGTATTTCAACACAATATAGCAATGTTTCCATCCTTCTTAGTAGATTACAATAATATCACACACGACATATTGAAGTTCCATAATGTGCAGTATTTCAACACAATATAGCAATGTTTCCATCCTTCTT
>CABFVX010009541.1:0-17928 GCA_902151425.1 Timema shepardi
CAATCACCCTACCACTACACATTAGCGTAAGTGCGTATAACCCGAACGGGTAGTAAGACGCGGTGCTAATAATAATAATAATAATTAAATCTAGTTTAGATATTTAAGGTTCATAGCACATGACTTATAAACTAACTTAAATCTACAACCGACACAACAACCGGTATCCGTCCATTAACTCACTATTGTAAAAGGGTATCCCACATTTCACCAATGATAATGGCCAGCAGACAGACACGATACCGACTCAGATTGGAGGTTAAACAAACTAAAAGTTTATCTAATTTATAATAACTTTTGGTTAAGTTAAAGTTTTGTGTGTTAAAGCTCTGTAAATGTTTGTAAATTTATTTTAATACAATTATTAGAGCTATTTCATTCTCTCTATGAAATAGTTAATTATATTTATCAGTTTGTTTGTCTGACATGAGCGATAAGGGTTAACTAAAACCGGAAGAGTTCTGAAATTTTATAAACTAGTAGTCCCAAGGCACAAACATGTGCTTCTAGAAGCCAAAGTTTTAAAATGTTGGCTAGATTTCTTTAAATTAGTTAAAAACTGAGTTGTAAGAAAAAAATATTAATAAAAGAAGAAGAGTTTGTTTGTCCGTCATGAACATTAAGTGAAATATACCGACCTCAAAGGCCTAAATTATTAAAACTAATAGTCCATGGGAATGAACTTGTGCACCCCAAAGCCGGAATTTTAAAATTAGGATGAGATTTTTTAAATTTATTAAAATCCTGGTCTAAAGCAAATAAATTATATTTTCAAACCTCTGCTAGGTACAGTAGCCCCGTGGCTTCTTTGGTGCTGACTGACAGATCACAGATAACTTCTGACAGTCAACATTTAGGTATAGACCTAAATTTTGACCGTCAGACGTGACAGCTGCTAAACACATGTTTTTGCAGAGCATATGGATCGGCGTAGGGATACATAGTTTGGTCTGGTAACTTTTCTAAGCTTTTAGCTATCATCTGTAAGCTGTCAGTCAGCACCAAAGAAGCCATGGGGCTACTGTAGTTATCACGCAATGCTCATTACAGAGAGAGAAGATAGATTATAAAGCCCCGGTAAACGGACGGTTAACTTATTTCTCCCCGGGAACCTCACCGTCGGGTACTTCAGTTGGTTTACAAGCATGGATAGAAATCAGTTGATATAATTTAGAGTAAGAATACCAGAATCAGCGTGAAGAAAGAGTGGTAAACCATTTTGGAAGTACTCTCCTCGTTAATATCGTCCAATATTTTAATAATTCCTCCCTGCTACCGGTAAACCGCACAAGGTGATATTGTCACTTTAGCACGTTTATCAGCTGGTAGGGATTACTTATTTGTCAATTGTATTTCCAGATACATTTTCTTTGTTTTAAATATTTTTAACATTTACTTCAAGATTGTTTTTCCTTAAGACTATATAGAAAAAAAGATTTTTTTAAAAAAAATTTATGGTATAAAATATATTTTTCCTCAACTCAATAATCCTCACGTTCAAAATGGTGAGCCTGTCTCATTGTATGTTGACCCAGCTCACGTATCACGTATGTGAGAATGAGGAATTTGAGGCACAGCCACAAACGAAGAAATAAAAATAACACCCCTCCCCTTAAAATAAAAGATTGGAAACATTTAGTGTCAGGGGGAAAAAAAATGTTCGATTGAGAAACCAGTCTTGATGATTTGGTAGCTGCGATGTCTGGGTATGTAATTTATATAATCGAAATGTTCGGTATAGGTGAGAAAGAATATGTTAGACAGAAAGAGTCAGCCTGTTTAAGCAATACTACCGTATGTCAACATCTGAGTTGATAAGAATGTTCAAAGCAAAAAAAAAATAACACTCGCTTGTATTGTAAGAAAAATAGTTGGAAATCGTTAATGAATGGTACCTTCTAACATGTGTCATCCACCCCAAGAGAGTTTTTTTGGACAATATATTTCTCCTCGGCAACCTCTATCCCTTACTCATACCTCTCTCTACCCCCCTTCCCTTCTATTTAACCACCTAACACTGTCTTTGAATAATGGGCAAATTTGTTATGAACGTTTATCTCTGGGCAAGTACTTCCTATATAATTTAAACAACAAATTAATTAAATACATTTCTCAACTATACCCGCTCCCGTCATGACTAGACATCAAATATTTCAAAACTCGTTAAATCAAATTCTAAACCAATTTGGAAATAAGACCTTTACATTAAAGAGTAGCAGAGCTGCTAGAAGATAGACAAGAAAAAAAGGTGTTCAAATTGTTTTCTTCGGAAGCGAAATATAAGAATTTTTTTTAGAACGTGATCTACCACTATGGCATTATTGGAGGTGCAGCTATCATCTACAGTATAGCACCACTGACAATAACAGTCGTTAGTGGATGTGCAGCCATCATCCACAATATAGCACCACTGACAATAACAGTCGTTAGTGGATGGGATCGATTACAGATAAAGCTGTAATGTAACTGAGAGAAGTGTGGATGAATCTGTTCCTCTAACTTTCAAGAAACAAAAAAATGAGATAAAAAGTTCAAGAAAAATATCTCACCTAATGCTAGCTAGCCTTTTTTCCCCACAACGAATCTAACTACAATCCAATATTCATAGGAAAGGACTAATTCAACATCATACCTAATTACTTACTTACTCTATGCATTAGTAATTTGAAAGTTCACTGTGACATTTAAAAAAGTACGCTCCCCCATTCCTCCTCATTACTACATATTCCTATTTCCAGTCCACCTCATTACACCCTATCTCTATCAGGTCCATTCTAATGCTATCCTACCATCTACGTCTAGGGGTTACCAATGGTCTCTTTCCATTTTGTTCGCCAGTTAACACCCTGAATAAGATTCTATATTCTCCCATTCGCACTGCATGTCCTACCCAGCGTAATCTACGATACATTAATATCCTAACAATATATTGTGATGGGTACAGAGTAGATAACTTATCAATGTGTAGTCCCCTCCATTCCCCATTAAACTCACCCATTTTGGACCAAATATATTCATAATCACCTTGTTTTCTTACATCCTAGACTTATTTTTGTCATTAAAGGCAAGGGACCACATGGAAAACAACCGGTATAGATATTTTTCTGTATATTCTGAGTTTTACATTCCTTGACAGCAGGAAAGATGTGAACAGCTTACTGACCAACTAATAACATACATTTCTCTTCCTAATTTCCAGTCTAATATCGTTATTGGGAGTCAAATTATTTCCTTAATATTTAAATTTATTAACCATTTTAAACATCCAGAAAAAAAAAATTTGTCCCAAATTTTCCACTCGTTCAAGCTATGAGCATTTGTAGGCCTACTAACTATGCTATAAGCTAATATATTAGGGATTTGGAAGGTTGAATTTAGAGAAAATATGTCAGTAATTGCATGGAGACAGAGTTAAAAACAATTTTGCAAAAAAAACTTCAGTACACTCCTTCGGAACTCTAAACACAATATCTCCATCAACTGAATTTCAGTATATTCCAAAAATGATGTTTTATGCCTTTCGTGATTCGACCAAAGAATTGTGTCAAGAAAAGCTACTCGATACACACTTTGATGTCATTCCGTGGAGTTTTCAGCTGTCAATGTTGAAGAATAATATAAATATGTATGTAGACATTTATATAAAACTAAATTTAATAGGTGACCTGGTGGTCTAGGTGTAAGGTGTCAGACTTCTGGACTAGCGGGCGGGGTTCAATCCTCGGTCCCGGCACAGTTTTATCTGATTACCAAACCCTTCCTTCACCTCTGACAAGACATCTTGTGAATGTGGGGAATGCCAGGCCTCCACCGTGGTTCGTATTCCACGTTAAACTGTAGGTCCATTTCATCTCACAATCACCCTACCATTACACATTAGCGTAAGTGCGTATAACCCGAATGGGTAGTAAGACGCGGTGCTAATAATATTAATAATAATAATAATAATAATAATAATAATAATAATGGTCTCACAGTGATGAAATAACTGCTAGAAATTCAAATTAAGTGCCTTTTCTAGAATTAAGTTTTTTTGAAAGTTTTGTGTATGTTATATAAGTGTATAAGTAGTTTCATCAAATGAACTGTAAATATCCTATATAAATAATAAGCTAACGCTTGGGACGGCATTTTATTGACCTTAGAATCATAGCGTGCATAATTTGTTTTCCCAACAAATAAATAAAAAATAAGTATTGACAGCAACGGTATGCAAACCAACCTATTTCTCAGAAGATACCAGGTATTTTCTAAGGGCGCTAAAAGCTAAAGAACTGAGACGCATTACAGACGTCAAGAATTTCCGCATTATTTAAGAAGCTGTTTAATATTTCTTAATATCTTCTCAACAAAATTTAGTGAAAATTATCATCAGGTATCTGACCAGTTAAAAAGATTAAATTAAAAAAATAATCAACGTCACTTTACGTGAAAATATGGGCTTATGAGATTAATGCAAAAGTTTGGAAATCTAGATCTAGCCCTCCTCTATCCAAGTGTTTCCCGGACTTTTTGAATGACGTACCACCCCACCAATGTCCTTAATTTGGAGTAAAACCTAGATAATGGAGAATGGTTACTGTTTATGTACAGTTTTAATGGGTTCCTGACATATTATAGCACTTCTGCATCATCTGCCTGAGTTTGGCTCAATTTTAACACCCCTTCAACAACTGATTAAATATGTTTTACTTTTGTCTAAACTTGCTACGAATATATTTATAGGATTAAATGAGGCCATATTATTTACCGGATTTAGTTTGCTTGTTTTGTTTGGTTTCTCACAGCAGCCACCGGGAATAGTAGTACGGACCACTGGTGGTACGCGTATCACAGTTTGGTAAACGCTACTCTATCAATAAAGTCGTGTTTTGATAGGGACACAACATACAATTTTAATATGTTAGATTATTTAATACGGGTTTATGTAATCTATCACAAATATTTTTATAATACTTTAAACTTAAAATTTAAGCTTTTAAGTGGTCAGAGCTATCGTCTACCCTCTTTTTGAAATAATATTAATAGATATCAAACCCCCTCTTAAGAAATGCGAGATTTCTAATGTCTGTAATGCGTCTCAATGCTCTCACAGGTTGCAACCCGCAAATAAAGAAATTTTCATTTAATAATAATAATTAGCGTATAACCCGAACGGGCAGTAAGACGCTGTGCTAAATTATTATTATCAATAATAATTCTAATCAAGGGATAAGATCCTTAATATATTCCAAATAAACGAATAGTTTCAATATAAAACCCTATGTATCCACATGTGTGAGGAAATCTTCTCACACTCCTGGGTGATTATATTTTATATATTTTTTATGTGTTTACCACCAAGATCTTTGGTTCACAGTCCCCCACCTCTATCGCGAATACTTGTGAAACATGACAACTTCGAGAACAGTTGCTTTCTCTCTCTCCCCCTTCTGGAACATCACCGAAACATCATGCAAACATTGTGAAATAGAAGGACACGGAAGAAGAAACTAGAATAGTTTTTTCAAACATAAACCCCAAAAGAAGGCTCCTTTATTGATTCGGTCCACAACCTCGATGTAGGAACGCTCCGCGATAAGCTAATCTCCAGTTCTCAAATTCGACTTCCAACCTTACTGTGGACTGGACCGCGATATTTTGACTTCCAACTTTCAATCGATCTTAAACCTTAAAATAAAATTAAACGTGACGTGCTAAGCTATCACGTTTAAGTTTCCGCATATATGGTTATTATTATTATTATTATTATTAACAACGCGTCTTACTACCCATTCGGGTTATACGCACTTACGCTAATGTTTAATGGTAGGGTGATTGTGAGATTAAATGGAGGACCTACAGTTTAACGTGGAATCCGAACCACGGTGGAGGCCTGGCATTCCCCACATTCACAAGATGTCTTGTCAGAGGTGAAGGAATGGTTTGGTAATCAGATAAATCGGTGCCGGGACCGAGGATTGAACCCCGGCCGCCAGCATAGAAGTCTGACACCTTACCCCTAGACCGCCAGGTCACCGACACATCTATTGTTCAAACATAATAATTCTGGGTCGATTGCTTTTATAATTATATAAAAAACGCGTTTCTTCAAATTAACTGCATTGAAATGTAAGTGAAATTAAAACCTGACCCTTGTAGTCATCACACTGGCTCCCAAAGAAGATCCACAACGAGATAATCAACCACGGTTCAACGACTAAAACAACTCCCAACACCGCGAGACCATCCCAGAAACATATCTCGTTGATGTGGGTTCGACAGGGCGGGACTCCAGAGCACAGCAACCCCAAAACATCTCTCTTCAAACTTCAAAGATATGATTGTGTGGTCCTGTAAAATGTCCTATGCCTCATTCGTTATTTATTAATGTATTAAGAGTGAGAAATGCTCCCTGTTTCGTAAAATAAAGTTTTCAAAGTTTGGCGTTTCTGAGTCGATTAACAGGAAACAAATTAGTGGTACGATTCACCACGCAGATTTCCTCTCACCGTCATCTAAAAATGGAAACTAACACTAAAAACTCGTAGGATTTACGAAACGAGATAATATATATTGTTTCAAAAACATGAAGGAAAAAAATAGTATCATATTACATCAAAGAAAATAACAATCATCTTTATTTCAGGGACATCAATTTAAAACATATATTTTCCAACAGATTTCTAACTATTGGTTTCATAAAGATATATTATAAACTAAAGGTTTTTATTTTCAATAGATTTACAACCAAACGATGATAGACTATTATGTATATCAAATAATTAAGGAGATATGATAAAAATTGTAAAAGATTGCTCTTGTAAACTGCCCTTAAAGTCATTTTTATAAGAAAAAGGCAGTTGCCATTTTGTTTGTGATCTTAAACAATGCCTGGATATAAATATTATTCCAAATATTTGAGTGGGTTTAAAAAAATATTTTTATAACCTTCATTAAGCTACCCTTAATTTTATGGCTGGATAGCTAATTCTAAAATACAATTGTGTGACCCTTATGAAACACTTAAATACCAAGTTTTATCTCTTTCGGCCAGATAATTTCTGGTCTAGACAAAGATACAAACACACAACCAGACACATATACAAACATACACACACATACACACACATACATATATATATATATAGACGGCATCGCAAAACAACTCTTTCTGGTTTAATGGGCTACAAAATGTCATCCATAAAAATCTCTAATGTGATATTTTCGACGATCACAATAATTTCCCTATTCAAGGGCTCGCGAGAAAGTACTATTTAGACAATATCTGCGTGTTGTAACATGTGAGGAAGAATAGATTCGTAATGGGTTGATCTCTCCCCCCATCCCTTTGGGTATCTAGAAGTAGAACTGTAAGCTTCAACTTCTGTAACGTTAACTAATTGACACCAGGTTAGATCACCTTAGCTTTATTTAGAGCTCACCTCGTTGGTATTTGGGTAAAGTGCTGGCCTAGAGACTCGATTATATTTGGCTAAAACGCAGCTGCGGTCAATCGACTTTTCTCGACCGATAAAAATCCGTAGCACAACTTCCTTCGGAGGGTTTGTAAAGCCGTTAGCCCCACGTCGATTGTGGCAAGTAGCATAACTCTGAAAAGTACGTGGAAATACCTTTTCCGGTTAAATTGGTAGGCCTTTTACCTCTCGCTCATAGAAATTCTCGTGTGCAGATATAGTAAGTCGGTTCAGAAAGGGCGTGTTAAATATCTCTAGCAAATGAACAATGAAAATACAGTTTGTTCAGATTGTACAGTCAGTGCATCGTGTATGGTCGCTAGTGTTCCGCTAACTAAGTTTAACTGTTATAAGAGTTCAACTCACAACTATTATTATTATTATTATTATTATTAGCACCGCGTCTTACTACCCGTTCGGGTTATACGCACTTACGCTAATGTGTAATGGTAGGGTGATTGTGAGATGAAATGGAGGACCTACAGTTTAACGTGGAATCCGAACCACGGTGGAGGCCTGGCATTCCCCACATTCACAATATGTCTTGTCAGAGGTGAAGGAAGGGTTTGGTAATCAGATAAATCTTTGCCGGGACTTGGGATTGAACCCCGGTTGCCAGCATAGAAGTCTGACACCTTACCCCTAGACCGCCAGGTCACCAACTCTCAACTAGACTTATCAACTAATTTTCCCCGTGTTATTCCGTATAGTCCAACTTTTCTGTAACCTGAAGTAGTCTCGGTCCCATCTACCTGCATTTATCGAGACCAGAATGAACTATTAATAAGTACGTTTAACACCAAGTTGTATTAGCTTAGAGGTAGATTAGAAGAAACTGACGCATATTTTAGTTGATATAATGAGAAAAAACACTAAATCATACGAAAGAAAACACGAGACTAACGCCCTTGTCGGCGCACCCTCGGGTATGGGCATCATAGCTCGTTGATTTCACGGCTACTGTACAAATATTCAAACAAAGGGTCTTTTAAAAACTATTAACATTCTCCGGCTAGAATTGATAACAAACATTTTAGTATTTTTTATAAGTATTATTTTAAAGGAATTGATAAAATATATAAAAGGTGACAGTTGAAAATAAAATCACTTGACGAATGAGAACGTTTAACTAGATCTAGTAACTCTTCTAGCTTCCAGGTAAGTGTCTTCCTTTAAAAATTGGACGGTAGTTGAATTAAAAGTACCTGCAAATACGTCCCTTCCACCACATGTGAGACTGACCACACATCACGTGAAAACCGAGTCTACATATACCGAACAACGTCGACCAACTAAATATCTAGTATGCTATTTGGTTAAGTAGGAGCTTAAAGGCTTATAAAAAAAATTAATACGATCATTTGTAGTAAACTAAAACGTTAAAAGTTAGTTGATGTAATAGCTGACGGCTGATCAGGTAATGTGTGTTTGCGGTCACTGTTTGCGGTCGGTGTGAAAAACCTGCCCTTAAGCCCTAGGAAACGAGGTAGGCTACTCGCGTTACACACATTGGAGGCAGCTTCATTTCTATGTAGATATCAACTAAAATAATTATTTTTAGTTAAAACAAGTACCAGCAGTTTTACCCGTTCCTCGCACAACTGAGTGACACCAAAACTATATCAACAAGACGTTACACAACCAGCTGCGCACTTTTATATAGTTCCCCGTTATAAGCTACAAAGTGAGCTAGCTTTGGCAATCACAAACCAATCATGGTAATTCATAAATTGAAACAAATTATATAGATGTGATTCAAAATATTATCTTGTTCACAAACTGGGTGCACAAACAAATGTAGTCTTAACAACGCAATATTTACATAAGCAATATCACAAAATAAGATAAATGAACTAATATACATTGTTACATAAATATTTTGGATAAAAAAAGCATCACCGTTCTCCATATAGAATAAATTAATTATATAATTTATTACAGAAACATATTGAATAATAAGCACCCTGGTTTTCCAAAGAGAATGATGGTTCACCGGGCTATGAATCCAGAATTAGTATATTTTAGTTGTTTTGTCGCCGCTAGATGGGCGATAATTTATCCTTTGAATATTAGCGTTGGCATCCCAATGCTGATAGATCCCGTTTAAGATATTCTTTAATTCTTGCATCCGTTTATTTTTAGACTTTTCTATTCTGTCTATAAAAAATTAAATTTTCTACCTGTTAGAGAAGTATGTTTTTTCTATTAGCCATTTCCCACTCCCTATTTTTAAATTCCAAACCATCCCGCTTTTTTATCTACTGTGAACGGTTCATGTGCAAGGTTGTCTAGTTTTAATTTTCTTCCATGCCAAAAAAAATGTAATAATTATTTTGTAATCATATCTAAATAGTAAATATTTAACACTTATTTTGTAATTGTCACAGCCAGTTTACAATCCTGGCAGATTTTAATTTTCTGCCTTTCCTAAAATATCTTCTCCCTTCCTTCTCTATGTTTTATATTTGAAATCTTAATTCCGGCGTGTTCTTGTACCCTTTTGCCAAATTTTAGTTTCATATCTAAAACAAAATTAGTTTCTATTTGTTTTGATAACTGTAGTCCACCTTCCCACCAAATCAACTCCTACTTAGAAATCCTTAATTTTAAAACAAATATTGTAATCCTTGTTGCCCTTCTACCTGCCCACCAAATTTAATCTTCTGCCACACCTAAAGGTGATTTTTATTCTTCTTTATTTTCTACCACACTGGAAAGTATGCTTTTGTGTTTACTATTAATTTTTTTTTAAATTTTTGAGCCCCCGCCTTATTTTCTTCAATTAACTCTTTTATATTTCAAATTTTAAGACTGTTTTGATAATCTAGAGATGTATCTCTCCTTGTCTGTCAAATTTTAATATGATGCCTCATCTAAAAGATATTTTCTAATAATAGGATCCCCCTCACATGTAGTTAGTTATTTCCATACATCACATCCATCACAGACTTCGCCTTAATATATGAATGAGGGATAGCCCTGAGCATGGGACGACTCCTCACTAATTCATTGGTTAGAACATTGTCGTACTAAGCTAAAGGTCTTGGGTTTGATTTCCGTGTCCAGGTGTCATTCGTCAATTTACAAATAAGAATGTATTAAGACTTATATTGGGGCGTGTTATTTATGGACACCTTGTATATTATAAAACCGTGGGTCAGAGACCGCTCATAGACCACTGTTTGTGAACCCCTCTCCTAGATATCTCGCCTAGAAGATGTGCGAATAGTCACGACGCGATGGCGTGCTCAACACATCTGATATGTATCACACACAGAGACGGAAGAAAGGCTGTCAGTGCCGTGCTCGTGTGTCTTGTTAACATACCAGAATGTGATGCACTGTACGCTTTGCTAGGAGGTAATTGATCAAATTAGTCTGCGGCTTTTGTTGGCAGAGGTCATATATTCCTCTCTACCTATACGGGGAGAACACTTCTGGTGTGGCCGAGCAACACAGACACAAGTCCACGGCTACCGGGGACAATCATCACTCTAGCTCAAACGACTGAGTTCATCGCCAATAGGAGATTTCAACATTTCCCCGAATAGTTTGTTATTTATTATATAAAAGGAAATATTGATTTTTTTTCAATAATTGAGGTATTTACGTGGCCTTTATGAACCAACTGATTATTTCAGCACAAGACTTATGAACTAATTTAAATCTAGAACATACACAACAACCAGCCCCCAGCCATTAATTCATCACTGTGAAACGAAAACCCACAGTCCACCAATGATTTAATTTTTGGTCATGTCAGAAATCGAGCCCGGGACCCTAAGCTCAGTAGATAGACATCCTACTGACAGAGCTAGATTGTTATACTTCTCACAATGGTTTGAAATAAGGTTTTTTTTAAGCACCGCGTCTTATTACCTGTGTAGTTTAACCGCACCTGTAATAATTACGATAGTGAGGTGGGGTGGAGAAGGTTGATTCTAGAGGAAGTGTATCAGATCTTGCGTGAAGGAAGAATGGAAAACCATTTAGGAAAAATCACCCTAAGTACACTCGACCAAAATTCGAGACCCAATCTTCTTTTCCTTGGCATTATACAGTAGTCTAACACAAGAATGACATCTTATACATTGCGCCCACCAAAATATATTACAAATATAAACTTTTTTTTGCAAAAAATTATATGGCTTCAATACAAATATAGAGTTTATTTTCCTTCACTTATCACCATGGGAAGAAAATTAAATTTTAAATTTCTACTGGATAAATATTTGATTTCATTAGAACACAAAAAAATGTTTTGATTCAAAAACTACTAAAATACTGTTTTAAACTCGTGCTTCCTACACTTCCCCCTTAGCCAGAATTCCTTACATTGGGGCTTTAGCCCCTAAAAGCCATTGGCTTGGATTGGCTAGCAAGGCTTTAAATTAAAAAAAATATCAATTTAAAGAAAATTTATAGTATAGGATTTTCTAAGACCTAAGACAGTAGTTTTCTTATTTTAAGACTGAGATAATATTTTAACGTCATTTTATTTAAAAAAATATATATTTAAACTAATGAGTCTAGCATTTTTTTCATAAAAAATTAATTTTAAAATAAATATTCAACAAAATTTAATCTGAAAATGAAGATAATCTAAAACGGTCCTTGTATGGTTGTATTTTACTTGTGTTTTCTGAACTAACTGATTATCCTACCATGAAAACTATAAAATTAACTTTCACTAGTACAAATACATGCCACTGGGAACATGGTTTGAGACGTCAGGCTCACGTAAGACCAGATTTCCTGATATGGGGAGGTCAAGATTTGATATTAAATCCCGCTCCTAATATATTTAAATTAATTGAATATATTTTTTTTTGTGAAAATAAGTACTGTGTTTCTAAAATCATCAGTTTACATTTTTTAAATAGAACATTTTAAGGGACCTACTAAAATATTTGTATTGTTACATAAAAAGGTTTCACCCATTTATTGAATTATTAGTGCTGCGGCAGATAAACTCCAATCAAAACGGTCGAGTGGATAATAATATAATTAGAAAATAGCGTGACGAGTTTCACACAAAATTAATTCTTGAAATATGAATTTAAAGATTAAGAAATCACATAATTTTTACATTGAAATCATAAATTCAATATTTACTTTAACATTAAATCTATTAATTGTTGAAGGCGTAGCCTTGACCAGACGACATAGTAGTAGTTTTACTAATTTGAGTTATCTCCTTGGTTCTTCCATCCTATCTCCAGGATAATGACCTCTCTAATTTTAAGATTTCCAGTCGGTGAGCTGGCGGTCAAGGGGTAAGGTGTCAGACTTATATGCTGGCGGCCGGGGTTCAATCCTCGGTCCCGGCAAAGATCTATCTGATTACCAAACCCTTCCTTCACCTCTGACAAGACATCTTGTTAATGTGGGGAATGCCAGGCCTCCACCGTGGTTCGAATTCCACGTTAAACTGTAGGTCCTCCATTTCATCTCACAATCACCCTACCATTACACATTAGCGTGAGTGCGTATAACCCGAACGGGTAGTAAGACGCGGTGCTAATAATAATAATAATAATAATAATTTTAAGATTTCCATTCAATCTATGCCTCAAAGATTACATCATTAATTACATTGCCTTTAAATGTAGGGCCTACTAATTAAAAAAAGTCAAATCAAAATATTGCAAATACTTCAAGCATGCAAGACGCTCTGTCCCCCGGGTTGATATTTATCACCGTGGAAGGAAGAACCCGAAATTAACAAGATATATATTGTTAGACTATATCGGGATATGAACCGCATACTTTAACTGTCCGGGCAGATTTTACCGCGACTTAAGCTAACGTGTCATACTAATATACTTTAGCAGCTTATTTGTCTACGTTTAGTCAATTGGTTTTGTTTTTCATACGTGTGTGACTTGTAAATGGTTGGTTCAGTTTGGTTATGTGGTAATCCGGCCTTATGAATCTCCACTAGAAGTTCCAAGCCATAATCTCCTAAATATACTCTGACAGGTGGTAGGCCGGCCATAGCTTGGACTAACGTCTTGAAGCTCTCAGTCACTGCGGGATTAAAAACATTTTGAGAGGTGTTAAGGTGGGTGCACACTAGGGAGTATCGCAAGTATGCACCAACACCAACATAATAAAATACGTAGCCCTACCAATACGATATTTTGATCACTTGCACGTCTACGACAAGTTGAGCTGATACCACTGGATAAATCACACATGAGGCAATCAAATAGCCATCTTACGGCAATACACAATATTCAAAGTTACGAGCAAAATGTTTTATTCCCGGTTGGTATATATATATATATATATATATATGTATGTATGTGTGTGTATATATATATAATATATAGAGAGAGAGAGAGAGAGAGAGAGAAGATGACAACGATTTTGGATGTGATTTTTTGCCGCAAAGGAAACTGGATCTGACACATCCTTAGGAGGAGCTGTCTTCTGCACGACATGATAGAAAGAAAAGTTGAGGGAAAGAGGAGCTTAGGAAGGAGGAGGATTCAAATACTAGATAACTTTAAGGAAATAATAAAATTCTGGTAGCCGAAGGAGGAGGAGGCACAGGACAGGGCGCATTGGTGGTCTAAGTTCACTGATAAAAGGAATTGTCCTGTTTAAAACAGAACGCCTAATAATAGTTAAATATATATATATATATATATTTAGTAAAATATATATATATATATATATTTAGTATTATATATATATTTAGTATTATATATATATATTTAGTATTATATATATATATTTAGTATTATATATATATATTTAGTATTATATATATATATTTAGTACTATATATATATTTAGTATTATATATATATTTAGTATTATATATATATTTAGTATTATATATATATTTAGTATTATATATATATTTAGTATTATATATATATATATAACTATTATTAGGTGTTTGTAATATTTATATTAAAAGTCAGCGCTTTGTAAACGTCATTATTTTATTTTAACAACTTGTCAAATCAGCGAGCTCACGCATACAGTAGGTCTATGTTAAATATAATCTACTAAAGGTTAGCGCACACTACTGTTTGAGTGAGCTCGCTGATTTGACGAGTTGTTAAAATAAAATAATGACGTTTACAAAGCGCTAACTTTTAATATAAATATTATATATAAATGGTCACGTGCTCTAAGGGGTCAACCTCGTCTGGACTAATTTGTCAGTAACGGGGAGATTGGGGTTCGAGTCTCAACCGAATGTACTGGCGTTCGTTACCAAATAGATTTCCCCACTCTATTTCCACAAAAGGCCACTGGAGACGGGAATCGAACCCAAGAACTTAGGCTTAGTGCGCAAATACTCTGACCACAGAGCTATATAGGAGTCATCTTGGTAATTCGTCAAAGTCTGTGATGGACGTGCGGAAATAATCAGCTACATAGGTTGATCAATTTAGATTACAAGCTACGTAGCTGATGATTTTCGCACGTCCATTACAGATTATGCCTTAAAATATGAGTGAAGAATGACCGGGATGACTCCTAGATAGCAAAGGTGGTTTGAGAATCAGCGTACTAAGCCTAAGGTCCTGGGTTTGATTCCTGTGTCCAGATCACTTTTCAATTTAAAGAATATGATCTTTATATTCGGCTATAGCCATAATTAAGAAATATAATAGCCTGGATATTTAATTCAACAATTAAACCAAACAGTTTCCATTTCTATCCCATTAGTGTAAATAATCAACCTCGGTGATCTTGGGGTAGAGTGCATCCGTCAGGACTTGATATTCGGGAGCTCAAACCCAGCCGAGGTCGACAGACTTTTATTGAGCGATAAAAACTCCGTGGCACAACTTCCTTCGGAGCGGAAGTAAATCCGTCGGTCCCATGTTTATTGTGACATGTAAAATATCTCTGGAAGGTGTGTGAAAATAACTTTCAGGTAAAATTGGTAGGCCCGTAGAAATTCAGTATGGAAGGCAACGAGGAACAATACACGTCCTGAATTCGAGTTTTCCTAATACCTCTAGTTTTACCAGATGGTGCAGACTGCACTATCCAGCATTACTAGCTCCGGGTGGATATAAATCACATCAAAACCAACCACGGTTTGTTGACGTAAGAAGAAGTGTAAATATATCGATAGCACGGACAGGTGTTAAGATGAACCGCGCAGGAAAAAGATCTAGTTCTTGCTTTATATACTTTAATGTGATTATGCCAGGATTATTATTATTATTATTATCACCGCGTCTTACTACCCGTTCAGGTTATACGCACTTACTCTAATGTGTAATGGTAGGGTGATTGTGAGATTAAATGGAGGACCTACAGTTTAACGTGGAATCCGAACCACGGTGGAGGCCTGGGACTCCCCACATTCACAAGATGTCTTGTCAGAGGTGAAGGAAGGGTTTGGTAATCAGATAAATCTGTGCCGGGACCGAGGATTGAACCCCGGACCCTCAACACAGAAGTCGGACACCTTACCCCTAGACCACCAGGTCACCACGATTATGCCAGGAGTGACGGAGTATTTGGTCTAAGAGAAATCTAAGAGAATTACTTATTCTTACTAAAAACATCATTTGTTATCTGTAACAAGACTGAGGGACCACATTTTGGAAAATTACCGACCACAGTGCACCCGTTTGTGGGTAAACATTACCATCCCTGGTCAGAGTAAAGCTTACCAGCATTAGGGCTGGCCAGACTGACAAGCGTGCGAGCGAGCGAGCGACTGCTCTTGATAGTTGTTGACGAGGAGGTAAAGGTTTGAATCATGGCTCATTGAACTGAGGGTGGTTTTTAACAAGTGTTTATTGTTGTGATTTTCCCATCCTCTATCCACGCTAATGCTGATTATTATTTATAAAGGCCTACTTTGATTATAATATTGAAGTATTTTAATAATTCAGAAATCAGTTTTACATATATACGAATATATATATAGTTTATAATCTTACCAATTAAATTAGGCCACAAGTATCACGTGTGCTTAACCTATCTATAGTAATAAAAATGTCAAGATGAGAAGTTTTCCTAGCACTCAATGAACCAACACACAAAAATGTTGCCTAGCGCCTGTAAACTAGACTGTACCAGCTCGAGCGCGCGCTTGCAATATATATCCAGTTCTATCTTTCAAACGCGTGCTCGCTCGCTCAGTCTGGCCATACCCTAACTTTGAGCTAGCCAGCGATATTGTGAATTGTATTCATTTTGATGCGGCCTTGGTATTCAGCGCTAAGTTGTCAGTATTAAGGCGGGGAGAAAAAGATCAAAATTGTTGCACTTTCTATAAAGAACATTCTTTTTATTAAATTAAATCATATAATATTGCTTAATTGTGTACTGGAATTCAATGAAATTTTTTCTCTTGATTCAAAGAGTATATCATCTACTTCCGCTATGCTCATGACAGATATTCAACAATTGGTGATATTACAATGTAAAGAACATTTCAATCTATGTTTGTTTTGCGACAATATTCTTTATTTACTTCAGCCAAAATAAGGGGTTGCCATAAAAACTGCAAAAAACACCCCCCTTAATCCGCGTTACCTACATCCCCACTTTAAGGGTGAGTTGTTGTTTTTTGCGAGTGGGATTGTTTCAAGGAGGAAGTATTATTAAAATATTTTTGATTAAATTTAAAACGTTCTAAACAGGAATATTTTTGGGAAAAGAGAGTTTGTCTAGCTGCAAATAACAATTACGAAAATCAAACAAAACCTTTTATATTAAAAAACGTGATTAATATATATAAAAGATGATTTAATATTTAGTGTATTCCATAATTTGATTATTCTTTTATTATCTCATCCTGTCTCTACGTGAGTGATTATGTATTTATTTAATATATACCTTTCTCTTATGTGAGTATAAGCTATATATTCATCAACAATGTTCTTATTTTAGTAAAAAATACACCTTACTCCACCACGTCCTTAAATTAGTGTAAACTACTATATTATAAGTTTTTTTCTTAAATTAGTGTAAAATATCACTTTATCTACCTTGTCCTTGTCTATATTGTCCACAAGTGTAAACCACCTTTTTTCTAAATTTGTTTTGTTAAGTTAGTGTACAACCTGGAGGTATCATCTGTGTTCTTGAATTATTGTATAAAAAACTGCCATCATCTGTGGCTTTAAATAACTTTAGCAATACATTTTTATCAATCCTTGAGTTAATGTAACGCACACTTTTTACAAATATATTCTCAAGATAGTGACAAATATATTTCAATTAGTCCCCTTAATTAGTGGTAATAAAAATCCCTAAAACTGTCTTAAATTTTTGTAAGTTGGGCATGTCAGAAAGCGGTTTACACTAAAATAAAGATACTGATAACATAAGTGGTGAGTCTAGTGATGTTATGATAGTCAGTGAACCAAACATAGAAAGGCCACTGATAACACAAGTGGTGAGTCTAGTGCTGTTATGATAGTCAGCGAACCAAACATAGAAAGGCCACTGATAACATAAGCGGTGAGTCTAGTGATGT
>CABFVX010009543.1:0-17917 GCA_902151425.1 Timema shepardi
GTTAGGTAATACAGATGAGCCCATATTACCTCACGGACAACACCTAGCTGTGTTAGGTAATACAGATGAGCCCATATTAGTTCACGAACAACACCTAGCTGTGTTAGGTAATACAGATGAGCCCATATTACCTCACGGACAACACCTAGCCGTGTTAGGTAATACAGATGAGCCCATATTAGTTCACGGACAACACCTAGCTGTGTTAGGTAATACAGATGAGCCCATATTGCCTCACGGACAACACCAGGGTGTGTTAGGTAATACAGATGAGCCCATATTACCTCACGGACAACACCTAGCTGTGTTAGGTAATACAGATGAGCCCACATTACCTCACGGACAATACCAGGGTGTGTTAGGTAATACAGATGAGCTCATATTACCTCACGGACAACACCTAACTGTGTTAGGTAATACAGATGAGCCCATATTACCTCACGGACAACACCTAGCTGTGTTAGGTAATACAGATGAGCCCATATTACCTCACGGACAACACCTAGCTGTGTTAGGTAATACAGATGAGCCCATATTACCTCACAGACAACACCTAGTTGTGTTAGGTAATACAGTTAAATCCATATTACCTCACAAATAACACATATATATAAGGTAGGTAATACAGCTGAGTCCTTATTACCCAGCATGAAATATTAATAATAACCGCTCATAAAATATTATTAAGAACCACGCTGTACTATAATATAAAATGTTTTCAATGTAAAATTATCTCTTAACAATATTTCATTTTCGCGGGAGTGACAGACCAAAAGATTAAGGTTTTTTAGAGTTATTCAGACCGTGCTATAATATATACTGACCCGGCTACTATTTAGTTCTAGTGATCTGACATTGAAGGCAAAAAGCGCTAGTATCGCCGCATATTAGCGCGCGCAAAATTAAAACATTGGAGATATATTTGAACAACTAATGTTTCATTCTATAATTTTAGGTCTTTTGGTGATGAGATAAAATAATTAGTTTATATAAAAATATATGATCTTAAGTAAAATAATTACGGTACAATAATTGTTTACTCGTTATTGTAGAAGAATTTAAATTTGCTTAATAATGCTAAATGTAGATTATTTCTACCAAAATTAGTTCGATACACTCAAGGGTTACTTTATACACATAATGTCTTATTTATACGGTATAGAATGAAGAGCAAAAAGATTATGTAAAAAAAATAAAAAATATAAAGAGCAGAAAGGTTAGAAAGGGAACTCAATGCTCGTATTTTTTTTCCTAATCTAATAAAATTAAAGATGGTAAAAATGTATAAAGGGTATTAAAAGGGCCAAAACCTGTAACATGGTGCAAAAAGGATGAAAAGGTTAGTGATAAATTAGGGGAGGAAAGGCCAACATTGCAAACATTGTGAAGATTGTGTGAATAATAGTAAGATTGTGTGGTTAATAATGGTAAAAGGGCAAAAAGTGAAAAAAATGTAAAACGGTGCAAAAAGTGCCAAAAGGACAAATAGTGTAGAAAGGGTGAACGAAGTAGAAGGGTAAAAGGACAACTATGGTAAAAAAGGCAAAAGGTGTATAAAGGTCAAAAAGCAAATTCAATTAAAATAAAAAGGGTAAAAAGTTTAAAAAGGCTAAAAGGAATGAAAATTATAAAAATAGCAAGAAGTGCAAAAAGGGTAAGAAGGTGCAAAAAGGGCAAGAAGGTGCAAAAAGTGCTAAAATTGCAAAAGGAGTAAAAGGTGAAAAAAAGGTAACGGGATAAAAGATCTAAAAATGACAAAAAGTGTGAAAGGAGTGAAAAGTGCCAATAATTATTTAATTAAAAATAGAAGGGGAAAAGCATAAACAATAGCAAACACGCAAAAGATGCAAGAGGGTCTGATGGGCAAAATGAGTAAAATGGGAAAAAAGGGTGATTAGGGCAAAAAGCGTAAAAAATTAAAAGTAGTAAAAAATGCAAAAGTGACAAAAGTGTAAAAGGGCAAGAGTCAAATATTGAAAAAAAAGAGTAAAAGACAATTTTTTTTTTATCAAATGTAAATCTAATCCAAATTTTAAAATTCCGGCTTATTGGTGCAAATGAGCTACCACAGACTCCATTGTATACCTCTATCAAATACACCACTGGTACTAATTCTATTTCAAGGTGTTAATACATTTTCATTTTTTCAGTTTTAATTAATTTAAAAAATCTAATTAAAATTTTTAAATTTCGATTTCAACGTCCACATGTTCACGAATATATATATATATATGGCATATATATTCATATATAAATAAATCTATATATTCATATATAAATACATATATAGGCCTACATCGCGCCATTACTTCAAGGAGGCTAGTGGTAAAACATAGAAGCCTTAAACCTAAAAGGTCAGAGAAAATTTAACCAATTTGAAAATGTCCGTTGAAATGCGGACAGATCCAATCGAAGATCAGGTTAAAACTATGTATAATAATATCTCATTTAAATTGCATTGCCAGCACAGAATATTTGACTCCTCTCCGTCATGGGTATTAATATATAGCCTTGATACCATTGGTTTGGATTTCTTAAAGCATTATTAATGTTTCTAAGTCTTATATTTTTCAAATATAGTAATTAATATAATTATTTATGAATATTATCACGTCTATTTTCCCGTTCAATGTCTGCTCTGTTATATTCATTAACACTAATTTAATGCTTATAAATATTGTTAAAATGTGTATTTAAACCTTAATTTAGATAATATAATTTAGATGGACTTGAACTGTTTGTATCTCCGTGTATCCTTGACCAATCCCAGCGTTCCTTCACAACATTGTGTTCATGTTGTACATGAAGTGACCAAGTGGTTGTAAGAAGTTCTCCACCCACAGGGACAACAATATACCCCGGTAATTCTTGATCGGGGTGTTAGCTAAGGGTGACCGTGTGTCAAACACGACAAAAGTGACGTTCGTCACCGCATTAGGAAAAATGTTTTATATAATGTTTGTTTTATTCGTGTCGGGGTGTCAACCAAACCGTGTTCGTGTGTCACCCAATGAATGGCACGTATTCCATATATTGGACATCCCTATACCGCGTATATTTAACCATATCCAGTGGATAGTTTAAAATAATAATAATAATTGTTATTTATTTTTAATGTAGTTATTACAAAGTATTAAGTACGATTACAAGTTGGGTGACCTGGTGGTCTAGGGGGTAAGGTGTCGGACTTCTGTGCTGGGGGTCCCGGGTTCAATCCTCGGTCCCGGCACAGATCTTTCTGATTACCAAACCCTTCCTTTACCTCTGACAAGACGTGTATTAATCACAGCTTGTGGAATGTGGGGAATGCCAGGCCTCCACCGTGGTTCGGATTCCACGTTAAACTGTAGGTCCTCCGTTTCATCTCACAAACACCCTACCATTACACATTAGCGTGAGTATAAACCGAACGGATAGTAAGACGCGGTGATAATAATAATAATATTACGGGTTGATAATATTTACCAATACTAGTATACAGGTGGCCATACATATACAATGAGAACATTTCCATGCAAATATTTTATAGACAATACGTTATATAAAATTGTTGTTAAAATTTGACTAATTAAATTAAAAAGGTGTTTATAGATAGCATAGACTGAACTATCGCACAAACTATTAAAGTAAGTGGCTTAAAGAGCATGACTTATATATCTAAATAAATTAATCCATTCGACTATCTCTGTTCTCATTTTCACTCATATATAATAAACAACAATAAAGACATCGTAAATAAAAGTTAGATCAAGCTGACAAATCCAAGTAACTTAACATCAACAAATTATCCCCTTAAATGTGCTCATTACACGGCAGTAAAAATTAATTAACTGCAATATACAAGTCGCTTCTGCGGAAAGTTTTTATCTTTGAAAGAGGAAATCTGCTGCACAATAAACACGTTCTAACGTTAAAAAACTAACTCTTACAATGCGTCCGAGTACCCGTACGTTTATATTATTAAATCTGGTGTTGTAGGCATAGAAACATTACAACTTAGAGGAAAGGTACTTAAATCATGTAGAAACATTACAACTTAGAGGAAAGATACTGGCATCATGTAGAAACATTACAACTTAGAGGAAAGGTACTCGCATCATGTATAAACATTACAACTTAGAGGAAAGGTACTCGCATCATGTATAAACATTACAACTTAGAGGAAAGATACTGGCATCATGTAGAAACCATTTAGGAAAAACCCAGTTTAAATGCACTCGACTGGTTAGTGAAACCCGACCTCCCCGTTACCAGAGTTAAACAGACCGTTCACGTGTCTATTGGTTTCTTATATACATACATTATGTTCAATACAAGAATATACAATATAGCACGTCTGGGATACATCACTCTTAGTTCAGTTGGTGGAAAGATTGGCCGCTACTAATGTACTAATAGTACATGGGGGCTTTTTACATGTCCTGGTGAGGTGAGTATGAGGACGATAGTGAGTATTATGGTGATAGTGAGTATGAGGGACATAGTGAGTATGAAGGAGATAGTGAGTATAATGGTGATAGTGAGTATGTTTGTGATAGTGAGTATGAGGGTGAAAGTGAGTATGTTGGTGATAGTGAGTGTGATGGTGATAGTTAATATGAAGGAAATAGTGAGTATGAGGGAGCTATTGAGTATGAGGATGATAGTGAGTATGATGGGGATAGTGAGTATGGTGGTGATAGTGAATAGGAAGGAGATACTGAGTATGAGGGAGCTATTGAGTATGTTGGTGATAGTTAATAGGAAATTTTTTCGGTCAAAGTAAATCAAATATTGCTCCATTAGAAACCTAAAGTTTAATTTTCTTCACATGGTTGTATCAATAATTGTTGAATATCTGTTAAGGGTGTCTTGAAATTTAATGGCAACTTTTTCTCTTCGTTTAAAAGTTTGTCATCTAATGCCAGTCATGCTCATAACAGATATTCAACAACTGTTGATATCACCACGTGAAGAACATTAAACTATGTGTTTATACTGAAATAAGATTTTATTTATTTTGGCAAAGAAAGAGAATTGTCTATATAAAAGCTGTAAACTCACTGTCCTTTTCTGTAGCAAGCTAACCTTACATCGCTACTTGGTGTAATCTTAGAGCTACCTTGGAGTAATATTTCCTTCCCAAGGTGTATTGGGCCCTGCCGGCTTGCTTTGGGCCGAGTGATAATTTTCTAAAAAAAAAAGTTTTATTAGCATTCATTCAATATTCAACTCTTCTTTCATTTCTAATACATTCTCTCACATTTAGATATTATTTTATTTTAAAATAGAATATAAGAATGTGTGGATTGATAGGGAGGGGCAGGTCATGTAAGACGTGGCTAAATGTTGTAGACGAATGTGTGAAAAAGATAAACATTAAGAGTTTTGATAATAAATGAACATGTATGACTGTGTATGGATGTTGTTGAAGAAGGGAGTATGCAAAGACAGGGAAGTGTATGTGTGTGTATGTATGTATGTGTGTGTATGTGTGTATGTGTATGTGTATGAATGTATGTATGTATATGTATGTATGTATATGTGTATTTATGTGTATGTGTGTATGTATGTATGTGTATGTCTGTGTATGTCTGTGTATGTATGTATGTGTGTATGTATGTGTGTGTATGTATGTGTGTGTATGTATGTGTATATGTATGTATGTATGTATGTATATGTATATTTATGTGTATGTGTGTATGTATGTATGTATATGTGTATTAATGTGTATGTGTGTATGTATGTATGTATGTATGTATGTATGTGTATGTATGTCTGTGTATGTATGTATGTATGTATGTGTATATATATGTATGTCTGTCTATGTATGTATGTGTATATATGTCTGTGTATAAATGTATGTATGTGTGTATATATGTGTGTGTATGTATGTATGTATGTATGTATGTATGTGTATGTATGTCTGTGTATGTATGTATGTATGTATGTATGTGTATATATGTCTGTATGTATGTATGTAATAAGGCTGCCAGTCTCTATAAGTAAGATGAAACTAAATCAACTCGAACTGCGCCGACATCTACTTGTAATTATCATGAAAAACCCCGTCAGAGCCTCTGTGGACCCAGTTGGGGTTGAACCCTAACCTTCAAAGCCAAAATCAAGCACACTAACCGTGGGAACAGCCCCGGCTGAGCCAATGATATCAATCCGCACTTGATGAGAATATTCACACGTCCCATTTCCCCTCACATGGACCTTACCTTTCAAGTTGACACGTCATGGGAGGAGAAAGAAGGCCTACAGAACTTGAGTAAAACTGTTCTTGACCTTGAACCGACGCACAATTTCCCAGAGAGAGAGAGAGAAATGTTGTTTGATATCGTCATAAAAATTATTTGCATTCACCTTCGATCCTTCTCTGGCATTAAATTGTTCCGCTTTATGGTTCGTCTACAATCGATAGCACCTGCTTTCGTATGCGCGCTCTTAAGACGCGTCGTGTTTGTTTTATACTTCACAGGTGGACGCAACGTCTAGGGCGTCAATCTCGAGATGCCTTGGATTATCGGTGACGTGGAGGTCGGGGTTTGAGCCTCGGCCTGATGCGGGGAGGGTGGCTTTTCCTATATGGTTCCCTGTTCTTCCAACATGTAAATGCGGGTACATTTATTCCATGCCTACACACCATTGGTGTAACTATGCGAGAGCCAAAATGGATAGTAAGGTTTAGTTCACACAAAAAAGTGCCTAAAAACAATGGCGGTTTATGATAAAATGACGGAAAATGTAATTTGAAACCATAAAACTACAACCATGGTCGAGAGCAGGGGCGAGTCATAGTTTATAGCCAAGAAGCCCTTGTACCAGAACTACATGCTGGAGTCCTCATAGTTTTTACACTAATATTACAAACATTCAAATAGAACAGTTAAATTTTACAAGTAGAAAAGTACAAAACAAACGCAAAACATCAAATGTTCTGGCAAATATGCTTTATTTAGATTTAAAAAAAATGTAAATCCTAATTTCTGATACTGTGATAGTGTGACAAAAAAACAAATAAATAATTACCTCACCTTCACCTCTGACAAGACATCTTGTGAATGTGGGGAATGCCAGGTCTCCACCGTGGTTCGGATTCCACGTTAAACTGTAGGTCCTCCATTTCATCTCACAATCACCCTACCATTACACATTAGCGTAAGTGCGTACAACCCGAACGGGTAGTAAGACGCGGTGCTAATAATAATAATAATAATTACCTCACAGAGCTCAAGGTTAGTTATGGTGGAGCCTAAGGGTTTGAAAACTCTGCTCTAAGGAGTCACTCTGACAGCAGAATGGACCGCCGATGAGGATGAGATAGGGTGAATTGTTTCTCCCTCTCCCTCCACGCAAATGTAGGTACACTTCCTCTAAAACTCTGCTTCCCTTATCCCTCATTAAATTAATAGTACTTAGGCGTATAACCCGAACGGGTAGAAAACTCTAGTGCTAAAATAAATAGACATTAGGGTTTGGTTAAATCGACAAATTTGATAATTCAAGCCCACTATAACTCCCCATGAAATTCCTATTTAAATCATCATAACCCACCTCAGTGTCGTAGTTGGCTAACGCGCTAGTTTAGTGTTGAGCTAGGCAGCCGAAGACGGGGATATCGAGGTTCGAATCTCGGACAGGTGAACTGAACTTTTTTTTCCCTGATTGGCTTTCCACTTCCCCTCCACACAAACGTGGGTTCACTTTCTCTAAACTCAACCTTACAATTCCAAATCCATCAGCGTAACTAGTACTTAAGCGTATAGCCCGAACGGGTAGTAGGACGCGGTGCTAAATAATACATATTTAAATCATCGGTAAAAAATAACATTTAATTCGAACTTTAGAAGAAAATATTTGGAGAGTTCAAAGCCTATACAATGTTATTTTTTACTCGTTTGTATTCATTTCAAACCTAAATTAACTATCTCTATTAAACAGCTCAATGTCCCGAGAATGTCAAATAAAGTTGAGGTGGATGAGAAGTTGGGGTGGATGTGAAGTTGGGGTGGATGTGAAGTTGGGGTGGATGTGAAGTTAGGGTGGATGTGAAGTTGGTGTGGATGTGAAGTTGGTGTGGATGAGAAGTTGGGGTGGATGTGAAGTTGGGGTGGATGTGAATTTGGGGTGGATGTGAAGTTGGGGTGGATATGAAGTTAGGGTGGATGTGAAGTTGGTGTGGATGAGAAGTTGGGGTGGATGTGAAGTTGGGGTGGATGTGAAGTTAGGGTGGATGTGAAGTTGGTGTGGATGAGAAGTTGGGGTGGATGTGAAGTTGGGGTGGATGTGAAGTTGGGGTGGATGAGAAGTTGGGGTGGATGAGAAGTTGGGGTGGATGAGAAGTTGGGGTGGATGTGAATTTGGGGTAGATGTGATGGGGTAAATTAGAAGGCGGGGAATTTTGCACCGGTGGCGAGCGGGTTGCCTAATATAGGGGATGTGATATCTCGGCTTTCATCAATTTCTGAAGTAGTTCTTCAATATTTGTCCAAGTTTATATATATTATTTTTTCATTTTTTTATGTATATATTTATTGTGTATGTGTGAGTTTATATATTCTGAGGTTATTGATATTTTGTGTACCAGCTGTCTAGATATTCATGAAAATGGTTTAATTCGAATTTTGGATATTTCAGATATTTTTTTCTAGATATAGGACCCTGGATTTGGAATTTAAAAAAATTCTACCGCATGTTTATATTATATATATTCCGAACCCGAGACTCCAGAAACTCTTCGGCCGGTGCGCTTGGCTGTTATTGGACCAATGAGAGTCCGGTACACTATCCTTGCAGTTCTGGAAGATATCCATGGAGGGAAATAGGCTGTAAACCTGTAACCAGCTAATGGACGTCCTCTTGGTGAGAGTTCATGAAGGGGGGGTTGCGAGTGATTACGAGAACCGGCACCCGAAGCGGTTCACAAGATCCACGGCCTAGTGGCACCCAGGGAACCGGTTTAAAAAATAGTTCATCTCCACTGCCGCTGCCATATTATTTAAATAAAGTCCTGTAATATTTGTGTACTGCGCTAACTTGCACAAACAAAGCGTTATTTTCCCTCTCTCTCTTTCTACTTAAAAGAACACTTAAGAAAAAAATAGAATAAGAAAACCATCTGTGCAGATGTTCAAGGTTTTACTAATAGGTACTGTAATGGCCTCAAGCGCTTACACCTGGTTTATTTCAGATGGGATACTTGGTTTGATTACCGACTGAGTACATTAAAGAGTTTCTGATTGGATAAGGTTTGTAAGTTGAGTATAATAATGAGATTCCAAAGGTTTGTTAACTTAAGGAATACAACCCAATAATATATAATGACCCCCAAGGATCTAGGTTTATTTTTATTTTCATCATGTAATTACTTTTGTCCATAGATAATTCGTACACTTTAATACCGATAGCTGTTGTATTTTGTGAGTGTTCAAATTATTCAATCTAAGGGTGATTATAGAAAGTATGGATCTTCTCATTGCAATATTTCTTACGATGGTGGCAGCTTTGAATTATCAAATTATCATAAAATGTTCTATTGTGACTCTTAAAAGATTTGAGGAAGCTTAGATCAATGCTGCTACCATTTGCTTTGATACCTCAGAGTCGCAATATTCCACGTGTAACGGCCTCAACAAATAACTAATTTTATCATTTAGTTAACTGTTAAAAAAATAGAAATTTATATGTCAGCATTTTAATTCAATAGATACCTTTTGACACTTTCTCTCTTTATTTTGGAGTCCAACCTTTATTTTTCGTGGGAAACATATTTTAAAATCTAATAATTTTACTTTTTGAAACATTTTATATTAAAATTTAAATGTAGTCTACTAATTATGTTTCAAAGTTTTAAGCGAAATATCCAGATGTTTTGTGTGATCGTTTTGAAGGGATCCATTAAAAGAATTAAGCGCGCATTACTGTTAGAATGAAAATTTGAACTGTGTTGTCCTATTATTGTTGTTAGCACTGTGTATCACTAACCATTCGAGTAATACGTTTATATACCAATAATGCTAATTGTTTGAGGTGTTAGGACGGTTATATTTTTAGGAAATGTACCCACATTTGCGTGGAGGAAGAGTGGAAAATAATTTTGTCAGAACCACCCTCAGTACCCCCTAACCTCGATCCACCCCCCACCCCTCCCTCACCGGCAGTCTTGTCTACTGCGAGATTAGCGCGTTAGACCATCCATGCTGCTATCGAAGCGGGTCTATTCTCCTATTTTATTTCTGTTTAAATTATCATTTTGAATATTCATTGGAATTAAATAGACGATAAACTTAGACAACTGTTTTGTATTCGCTCAAATTGGTGTCTTAAATTATTAAATCAAAACAATATTTGATCTCCTTGGATGGTCAAGACCGTATGCTAAATTATATTCCCCCCCCTCCCCCCATTTTTTTGATCTTGGAAGTTCCCATGTTTCACAAACGCATGGCAGTCTAGTAAATCATACCACCTCTCTCCACCCCCTTTTTTATATGATAGTTTTAATTGAAACCCCCTTCAGGCAGGACACACATACTATTTATTCGCACGAGAACAATGCTAGTATCGCTACCAATTTATCATATTTACCCTCTGCTCTCCTTCGAGTAAGGAAACGTTTAATTTCCAGAAACAATAAAAGTCTGGAAAGGAAAGGCCTTCCAGAAACGCTCCCGCATATAAACGATAGACATAAAGAAAGAGGGAATGAAAGTGTGTGTTTTATAATAAGGTGGAGCTCTCTTGAAATAAAATAAATTAAAATAAAGGCGTCATAAATTGCACCGAAAAGCATTTAATGTTATTTTCGTGTTCTTCCAATTAAGAGTTTCTTGTTAAAAGATAAAAAAAAATTAATTAATAAAATGCTAATTTTGATTTAGTATAGTTCTTAAGAGTGTATTCTAGTTTTATCTTGTGAATAACTTAGTGCCCGGAGGGGTTACAACTGTTTGGTTGCCCCTAGTTAACTGTTCCCAATTTACATGAACGGCTGTTAAAACAACGATTTTAAACCGTTCATCTTATTATGTTGTCATTTATTGGGACGCCTTAGTGCCGGCTAAAACTGGATAGCCTCAGGGAGTAGCATAATATAAGGTAAGTCACCGTGTTCTGGGAATAATGTTGGGAATAAAACATGATAATGAACGTGGTCAGGGATCGAATCGCGGGCCTCCCCGGTTAGTGTAAACACACTAGCACAACGGTTTACAACTTTGTTCTCAAAGGTGTGCCACAGAGTTAACTGGTGTGATACAGAGTTAACAGGTGTGATACAGAGTTAACAGGTGTAATACAGAGTTAACTGGTGTGATACAGAGTTAACTGGTGTGATACAGAGTTAACAGGTGTGATACAGAGTTAACTGGTGTGATACAGAGTTAACTGGTGTGATACAGAGTTAACTGGTGTGATACAGAGTTAACTGGTGTGCCTTCAGAGTTAACTGGTGTGATACAGAGTTAACTGGTGTCATACAGAGTTAACTGGTGTGATACAGAGTTAACAGGTGTGATACAGAGCTAACTGGTGTGATACAGAGTTAACTGGTGTGATACAGAGTTAACTGGTGTGACACAGAGTTAACTGGTGTGTTACAGAGTTAACAGGTGTGATACAGAGTTAACTGGTGTGATACAGAGTTAACTGGTGTGCTACAGAGTTAACTGGTGTGATACAGAGTTAATTGGTGTCATACAGAGTTAACTGGTGTGATACAGAGTGAACTGGTGTGCTACAGAGTTAACTGGTGTGATACAGAGTTAACTGGTGTGATACAGAGTTAACTGGTGCGATACAGAGTTAACTGGTGGGCCGTAAAATTCTCAACGTTATGTAACTGTTGAAAAAATAATATAAATTTAGATTTATTCATAATTAATTTTCAAAATAAATGAGATGAAAAATGTTCAAAATCTTTATTTTATTTATTTTCCAGAGTATTTAATAGTTTACGTTCAAAGAGTTGAGTAATTAATGATAATCTTGTAGTTTCTTATACGAAAGTTAATTTCGTGGTTGAAAATAAAATATAGCGGTGGTTCTCGAACAGGGGGGCGCGGATATCTCACAAGGGATAAATTGTCAAAATGACGAGAGGACCAAACAGGGTGGGGGATTTTGAGGAGACTCGGGAAAACGTTTCCCTTTGATTACCTGACATGTGTGATTTGGGGAAATTATATCGTTGGGGTACATCAGACATTTAATCATGATCAAGGGGTTCAATCTGAAGATAAGTTTGAGAATCACTGCTATTGAAGACACACGCACGCACACATACACACACACACACACACGCATGCATTTTCTGTTTCACACGCGTATTCCCTCGTCCCTCGTAGTGTAGAAGCTTAAACGTTATTATTATTATTATTATTATTATTATTATTATTATTAGCACCGCGTCTTACTACCCGTTCGGGTCATACGCACTTACGCTAATGTGCAATGGTAGGGTGAATACGAGATGAAATGAAGGACCTACGGTTTAACGTGGAATCCGAACCACGGTGGAGGCCTGGCATGTTTAATTATGATGCAAGGGCTCATAACAATTAGTGTTGTGAAGCGAACAAAATGTAGGTTGAGAACTAATGTTATACATTCATATCACAATATGGACAAGAACACGTCCATCTATCTATAAATATATAGCTGAAAGTACTTTTTCGAACATAGAAGAAAATTTAAAAAAAACATCTATAAATGGTTTCATTTCTAATGGTTTGACTAATTTTACCCCATGCTGCCCTCTATTAGTCATGAGCTGTACTAATCATAAAGCAATGTTTGTCGCTTCTGCTGCCTTCTAGCAGTCATATGGCAAATTAAAGTAAATCTTTTGACTTTTCCTCTTAAATTATTACGCCATTTGGGGATATAATTCAGGAATTTTCTCAAAGGTTGCTTAGTTGAGAAATGTCGGCGGAGTGACTCTTCGGAGGAGATAAAATTCAGATCCCCATTTATTATTACCATCACACTGTTAGTAATAATAGTAAAGCATTTTGTTCAAATATATTAATACATTAATTATAGGACCATAAATAATACAAAACTAGCATAGTTTCCGTTTAGAAATCAACTACCTCATTTCTGGTCACGTAATTTGTCCCGTTGGCATTTGTTGGACAATTATTGTAAATAGGAACTATATTTTAGTGAACCTCAAAATGTTGATGATTAATTTTAACTAAAGATTTTATAGCAAATGAAATATTTACTTTTATGAAAGTGTAAAACTGTTGCCCTATTGAAGATTTCATTATAAACAACATTTTATGTATATACTTTTTTTTTTATGGGAAGACACTATGTGCATTTTTTGTCCCCAACTATTTCTGCACTCTTTTGGGCTAGTGGTTACCTTCCTGCCAAATTTCAGTTTTCCAGCCCATCTAAAAGTGGCTTTTTTTTATTGATATACACACACACACACATGTTTAACTGCAATTATATATATATATATGTATGGGAATCTAATATTATATATAATATTAGCTTAGATTAGACAGTGACTAAGTGAATTAAATAGCGATAAGATTTCATAATTCAACTTTTTTTACATGTTAATATGCAGAACATTAATTGTAAAACCATTATATTTTATATTTTTAATTTATTTTTACGTTCTATCTAATATGCTGAGTATGGGCCTATGTTCTGAATGTTTATTTGTAAATTGGTCAATGATACTATTAAAAGGCTGTCTTAACTCATAACACAACTTTATTTTAAAATGATGATTATTATTAAACTATATATACGAACGTGTTGAAGGCTTACTTCCAAAAATTAACTGCCTCAAATTAAAAAAAAAAAACTCAAAATATTTGTGTTTGAAAAATTAAAAGGTTTTCTGGTTGTGAATATTTTTCAATAAGGTTATTAACTGACTTGATACTCCAAAGCATCTTCTAGAAGTAGTTTTCTCTTGTTCGTGGAGTAAGTGCGGTAATTGCTTACATTTTCCCAGTTACGAATGTACAGAGAACAGAAAAAAGTGCCATTGCCGTGCGACATGAAACGGAAGTGAACTATTTAAAATGTTATACATATTGCTATGTAGTAACAAGGATTACACTCATGAAAGACAAGCATGTTTCTCCAATGGCCAACATTGTTTTAGATCTTTACTATTAAAATACCTTCCTTTCCTTTGTACATAGTTTCGTTATTACATCATATCATTATTATCACCGCGTCTTACTACCCGTTCGGGTTATACGCACTTACGCTAATGTGTAATGGTAGGGTGATTATGAGATGAAATGGAGGACCTACAGTTTAACGTGGGATCCGAACCACGGTGGAGGCCTGGCATTCCACACATTCACAAGATGTCTTGTCAGAGGTGAAGGAAGGGTTTGGCAATCAGATAAATCTGTGCCGNCATTCACAAGATGTCTTGTCAGAGGTGAAGGAAGGGTTTGGCAATCAGATAAATCTGTGCCGGGAGCGAGGATTGAACCCCGGACCTCCAGCACAGAAGTCCAACACCTTACCTCTAGACCACCAGGTCAGGTCACGCAATTTTTTTAATCATTTATGTTTCATCATTCCAATTTGAATCTTCAGCACGGTTGACAGAAATGAAAGTAGACCCTATTAATATATGTTTAGCACCGTGTCTTACTACATGTTAAAGTTATACGCTTATGAATTAACAACTCTAATGATATAGGGATGAGTAAGGTTGAATGTAGAGGAAGTGTACCCACGTTTGCGTGGAAAATCATTTTGGAAATAATACCCTCATTACACCTGATTGATATTTGAACTCCGATATCTCCGCTATCGGCAGTCCAGTATATTTTGAGAATGACGCCTTAGACCATGCGGTCACAGAAACATGTCCCTCTTGATTATAATTACACAAAGATACATTAATACCATCAAAATTTGCCGTTAACGTAGTCACCTATAATAGTGCATACATTAATTTTTTTTTAAATCCTCTTTATTTATTTATATTAAAAAAAACATTATGTTATCACATTATACCATCATAAAATCATAACTATTATTAATTGTTCTTTTTAAGATACTGTAATATTAATTTTTATATTCTCTCGACACCTCGAAGAGAAAGTATTGTGATCGTCAAAAGAATCGAAGTAGATATTTTGATAAATGTCGACGTTTAATGACCCCCTGAAACTAAAAAAGTGCGGTCTGTTTGTAGCTTGGGCTGGAGCAGAAACTATTTTACCAACTGGGCTAAAATTTGGTATCTGGGATCTTCATAAGGTCCCTCCGAGTTAATTTCATATCCAACCCTAAATTTAAAGGTCGTTTACTGAAGGGAAAAAAAGAGAAAAAATCAATTTACTCAAAATTCGCTCTCATTATTTTGTTTAACTTTTATATTTAGAGATTGTTTATCATTATAAACAAGATGGCATCTCTCATTTTCTCGCGAAAATTACCTTGAGGAACGTTTTCCAATATTCATCATTCCCCCGCAACTATTTGAGATACGAAATAACTTGTCATCGTAAAGTTGTAGTACTGTTAAAGATAAAACTCTTTTACTTGAAACGTATTTTTTTGAAACAATATTTTCTGAGATATAAACAAATATATACGTTTTAATTCATGTCATTGAAAAATAATTTGATTCTTATGTTCTTTGGTAGACAAAGATGTTTCTCTTTTCTCAATGTTTCTGTAACAATGTTCTTAATTCCATAGAGTAAGTAACAGTGTACATTATTTCATCTATGATCAACAAAGCATAGACCTATAATCTCGTTTCACAAATCTTACGAGTTTTTAGTAAACGTCTATTAATTTTGAAGATAAAAGAGGGAGAAAGTATGTGTGGTGTATGGTGCCATTTATTTTTTAAGTTAACTAAATTTTTTCTTATCAAATGAAAATAAATAGTACGGTGGTGCACTGCACATACTTTCTCCATCTTTTCTTAAAATATACGTCTATTACAGTTATGTTCCTGTTCCCCCTGGAAGATATTCTTTGGTCGAACACTAGCCAGGGATAACTGTTGTAAGAGGTGAACTTCATAGTTGAGAAGTGCCAGACAAATCGCACTTGTTTTGACGTAGATTAATTACTCTTCCCCTCTTTCTCTCTTAGGTGGCAGTTCTCTCTCTCTCTCTCTCTAACTGACGCGCACGCTGAATGAACACTTGCAACAAGTCTGTTAAGTTCGGGGTGAACTATCTGACCGAGTGAACACCGACAGTTGCTTTTCACGCCAGTTGAGGGGGGAAAAAAGATCAAGATCCTGGTTATTTTTAAATGAATGAAGGGAAGTTTTTTCTAACTTGATAATTGAATAAATATATTTCAACAAATAGAGTTCACATATACCCAACTCTTGAAGGGCGTTCCACTTTAAAATGCAAAATTTAAAATCAGTATAAAAATTTAGGAAAGGAACCATGGATTCCATCGGGATGCTGAGAATAATTTCAGAGAGAGGTTTGTAAATCGAGGAAGAAGACTTTATTGGTTTCAACGACTGTCAAAAGGCATTCGATAAAGTGATGTGGGAGGAACTGATGGAAATACTGAAATAATATCAGCATCAACTGGAGGGACAAGCTGATTGTAAACCTGTACCTGGGACAGCGAGTGAAGGTGAGGCTGGATGATGGAGGGACAGGCTGATTGTAAACCTGTACCTGGGAACAGCGAGTGAAGGTGAGGCTGGATGATAGAGAGACCAACAGTGTAGAGACAGTAAGAAGAGTGAGACAGGGATGTTGTTTGTCAACCATAAGTGGTGAATTGGCCCTAAAAGGGTTGCGAATTCGAGCTTGCCAGCTCTGACAGTAGATTAAATTTTTCCTGACGGCGTGTGCTTGTTGTAGCTTGATTTCTTGAATATTATTGGAAGCGTTCCGATTTTTTAATGAGTCATTGACGTGAAACTTCCCTCCACACCCTTTCCCCAACACTTCGTTTCATTTCTGCCTTTAGATAAAAGTTTGTCAGATTTCGCACTAAATTGTGTTAAATTTTCAAGTCGAACAATTTTCAACTTTAGCGTCAGAGGTAGTTAGTTGTAGCTTGTTGTCAAAGTGTACATGTTTTGAATAAACTTGTTGTTTGTGTCGTTTAAAAGCTCGATTGAGCAACCTAATTTCTCATTCTTTACAATTTTAGGGGAAGTTTAACTGTTAATTCGCCATACCTGTGGCTACATTGACAAATATATTGTCCACCTCTGCCCTAGAGGGCGCGCTAAAAATGACGCAAGACGATTCAAGATGCATTATATTCAATGGAGGATTCTATACAGGCGTCAACTTTCGTGTCGCCGTGTTGGTGAGACTGCAGGGCAGCCCCTCGTGTTGGAACCTCAGAATATCTGAGTACCAGTACCAGTACCAGTACCAACGTACTACTGGAGCAAGCAGTGAGTGGATTCATTAACTGTGGTTGGGTATTTATGGTCTCTGAAATGGCAACTATAAGCGGATCCATCGCGAGTGGTAGAAAGGAAGAGATTAGCAACCCTGGGCTCTGTTTTTTCGTTTCCTCTCACCCTTTTCATGACGCGCGACATATGTTGCTTGTATGATAAACAAACGACCAGCACTCTAGTCGCGCGTCAAGAAACGCTTGTACAAAAGAACAAAGGTTACTGATCCAGAAGTCAAGGGTTCGATGCCCAGGAGAACTGTTCCTATGGTCTTCAAGGTCTGGTTATTTAGGTTTAATATCTCCACCAGCTCCACACCATTATAATCATCATCATCATCATCTCATCGTGGGTACGACGTGTAGATAGCCTCCAAGGTGTACCCTTGGTAATATTCTGTTCTCACAGAGCTGAAGATATTGCATCTATCACGGTCAAATATGACACACGCTTAAAAAATGTAATATCGTTGAGTAAGGTAAAAATTGTAAGAAATGTACCCACTTTTCCGTGAAAATAAAATGAAACAGTATT
>CABFVX010009544.1:0-17912 GCA_902151425.1 Timema shepardi
AACGGATATAACTGGCTCAATATAGGGATGGTGTGTAATGAGGTACAACGGATATAACTGGCTCAATATAGGGATGGTGTGTAATGAGGTAGAACGGATATAACTGGCTCAATATAGGGATGGTGTGTAATAAAGTACAATGGATATAACTGGCTCAGTATAGGGATGTTGTGTAATGAGGTAGAACGGATATAACTGGCTCAATATAGTGATGGTGTATAATGAAGTACAACGGATATAACTGGCTCAGTATAGGGATGTTGTGTAATGAGGTAGAACGGATATAACTGGCTCAATATAGGGATGGTGTGTAATGATCTAGAACGAATGTAAGCGGCTTAATATTTGAATAGGTGGCGCATTTTTGTAAGTACAGCAATTAACTTTTAGTTTTTAATACAATAGAGTAAGTAGTTAATTAGGTAATTATTTAGTAAAGCTTATATTAGAAATTAACCTTGATTCATAACGTGCCAAATCCTACTCCTTTCGGACATTTTTACGCTAACTATCTTTAGGAATGACTCCTCATAAGGGAGTTAGATTAAAGAGATACATTTTAAACATTTTTTTTCTTTCACTTTATTTTTCATTTACAAATGACTCTATATTTGCTGTCAAAAAATTAAGTAAACCTTTTTTCATATATATCAGTAAAAACTCAATTATTTTTTTCAATTTCTATAAAATATATAACATTCTAATGCAATCACAAAGAGACACACAGAATTAATTCTTTATTAATTTTTTAATTAATGCACACAAAATACTTATTCTCAAACATAGCAGATTTTATTCTCCATATTTTTTTTGTCCGTAAAGTTCTTCCTCAAATATGTAACTGCTAATATTACCTTTGCTAACGCCACTAAAAATTAAATCATTGGATAAATCGATATATTTTTTATATACTTCAAGACACCCATGAATTAACAAAATGTTGTTAAATATATCTAAAAAAATGTAATTATAAAACAATTTTAAATGAAATATTATAAATATTAATTTTAGATGTAATGTACATTATCATGTTATCAAGTGAATTAAAAACTTATTTAACATAGCCTTTATGACAGGTTTATTTATCTTAGCAATAACATGACTAAATTGATGAGAAATGATATATCCAAATTTGGTTAATATGTGAGACTAATTTGAAAAAATGTACAAATATCAATATGTCTTCAATGTAAAAAGTGATAGCATTACAATTAATAGAACCATTCAGAGATTTCAATAATTCAACAAATGTTTATCTTACCATTCGTTTTACCAACTACCTTAACCAAATACATATTCGTGTATGTTTCCGGTAAATGTAACATATGTGGACAAAGATGTCCTCTTACATATAGGCTGTATATTTCATTAGCAGCCATGTCTTAAATAGAACCAAGATCTTCAAGAATTTTAGTCAAACTCCTAAATAGTTACACCACTAGATTTGTATGCAAATATTGTCAATTATTATTTTCATTTAGTTAAGAAAATACCCGATTTTTTTACTTAAGGTGGGAGTTTGAGGACGCGAAAAATATTTTAAATAAGGAGCAAAATTCATTAAATTCCTGGAAACCCTCGACAGATATTCAATAACTTTTTGTATCAACATGTGAAGATAATTAATTGTTATGTCTCTATAGAGACATATTTGATCTATTTTGAACGAGAAATGTGTTGATGTAAAGACTGTTAACACCACCCTCAACTCGCGTCCCCTACACTCCACTCGAGGAATAGTTTAGAATAAATTAACTCACCACCCACCAAGTCGATCGACGAGCTTAATATTTGTAATCAACAGATGTGAAATGTAACTAAATGATTAAAACATTAATAAAATTTGGCAAATACATTCACAAATGTTATCTAATGATAATCTCTACCACGCCGTCTACTTGAATTAGATTTAATCACAGATTGGGACCGATCCATTATCGAATACACCTGAGAAAAAGATAAAGAGCTCATTGAGCATGTGTTGGTCAAGGGACGTTTGCCTTTATTTACACGTTTGTTTTTCTATTCAATTTGATTTAGTTTATTTTGTTTGTATTTTTAAGAACAAATAGCTATTAATACAGTTCTGTGCGGGTATCCAAAACAGAATTACCATTCGTAAAGACTCAAAACACATTTAAATCGGTGAACATATACCATTGGGATTTAAATATTTAATAATAATAATAATAATATTCCGTTCGTCTGGATATCAAATACAGATTCTGACGGGGCTGGTATTCAAACCAGAAGTCTAAGTCTTTTTTTGAATCTGTGTATACAAAAAAGAGTATTAGTCACAAATAATAAATTGTTAGCTAATCGCAAAAATCTGTTCGTATTCGTATGATAATATTTTAAGGAATAAATGACCAATGCTTGTTGTGCACCAGTGTCATCTGGAAGAAAAAAAACAGCTCGAAAATTCACACGTAAGATTAAAAACTACGGGGAACGGCAAAACCTGCCAGCCGCTTCGAAACAACTTTATCCAGTCAGACTTTGGTTTACCCTCTCTCGCCTTACCAGCTCTTGGTGGGTCTCCTTCCCCCACTCTAAGCTCCGTGTGGCCGGTTAGGAATTATAGCGGCAAGAGCGCGTCACCAGGCAGATTCAAAATTATAAGAAAATGTCTTTCGTTTTAGGTAAATTTAGACAGGCTTTAAGCGGTGACTATAGAATATTAATATACTACTTTGTCCCGAATTTCGTAATCTCTGTTTTTATGTATCTATATCCATGTTTCGATTTATACATTTTTTGAAAATTGATAATGAAAACACCACCTAACAATTTTTTTAAGGATAAAATAATAAGTAAAATACATTTTTAATACATAGAATCGTTGAATAGTCCTTATATTGAAGGAAAAATTAAAATTTATATCTCATATTTACGACTAGATATAACCCTAGAAGAATGCCTCTAAAATACGTCGCTTTATGATCTAATAGGACTCATAAGGCATTTTACAAGCAGCCGTTTAATTATCTTAGGAAATACTAGCGAGTGTCTGGAGGGTCTTGGTTTGATATCCAGTCAGTGAATAACATAATATTTTGATGCACTGTGGACTTGAAAAAGTATTATTTCTAGCACTAATGAATGAAGTAAAACAGTGGTTCCTAAACTCTGGCTCTTAACTCACTGGTGAATCACCAGTCAATTTTTGAACTTTATATAATTATATAATAGTTAGTTCTTTATAAAAAATAAATTTCGTTCATTCACTATTTAAAGTAGCTAAATAATTTTAAAAAACTAGTATTTAATACACTTCCGTCAGTATCCATGTTCCTAAACGTTACAAATTATATTAGTAGCAGACACGTTTAATGTAGGTCAAATTATGGAGTGAGCTTCAGAAGGACGGGGGGGGGGAGGTGGAAGAGGTGGAGTACAAAAACTATATTGCTTTAATTTTATTTTCATTTACAAATTATCTTTAAACGGGGTTCAGGGTAAGAAGAGTCAATACATTAAATAATTAAGTTTTATCAAAATATCTTATTATTATATTCAATTTTAATGTTGATTAGATTATGATACATTTATGATATTGATGGTTTTATAAATAAATTAAATAATTATTTTACAATAATTTTATGTTAAAAGTGGATAGTAGTAATTTTAAATAAATATTATGTACTCCGTCTACCCCGAAAGGTATAAGCCTTACCTTGATGGATTACAATATAACCCTATCTTATGAACTATAGCAAGGTAAGCTTGTTAACTTAGAGAGTAAACGAAGGGTATAGTGCTTGGAGAACAATATTGAGTGTAAATTAATCCATAAATATTTTATAAGACATTGTTAATTTTAAAATGACCTGATTGCTTGATTAAATATATATCCTCCAAAGTAGCTGCAAATATACACGCTTATTTTGTTAATTACTATACCCAAAAGGATTGCTGAGGGAAATTCTGGTCTTATAAAGAATAAAGCTTTATCTTTACTTTATTTCATTTTACTGTTGCCAAATCTCGCTCTCATTATGTCTGAAGGTGGTGTTCTGGGCTAAGAAGGAGCTACTGGCTACCTCGACTGACCAACGTTGCGAAACTTGTCTTATATTTGAGGGAAGATTGACGACAAAAAATGAGAGTATGACAACACTGTTTCCCAATACTAGTTATGCAGTTCTCTCCGATATGATATCCAATTTAGAATTATGTAATTTTTAAATGGAACATACAGTTTAAAAAATGATTATGTTATATATTAAGCTATAATAGTTGTAATGGCAATTACCTCGTTCTTTATTTTATTGTCATGATTACTTTTACCAAACTTCAATTCATGTTGTATTTCTTCTCTTGTTTTCCCCTTAGTTTCCGGTACAAGAAAATAGATAAAAACCATACCAACACCAGAAAAGATAGCATAAAGTCCATAGGTCATTGGAAGTCCAATCCCAGCCACCATATTCGTGTAAGTTTTAGTTATTATAAAGACCAAAATCCAATTGGAACATATGCCCAGACCAGTTATGAAACCTTTCGACTCCACTGGAGACAGTTCCGCCATCAGCAACGAGGGTAGTGGACCAAAACCTACCTCAAAAGTGAGTATGTACAGATTCACGATAACCAACGGTATCCAGGTGAAACCACTCACATCGCCCGATTCTTTCCAGTAGAAATAAAAACCTAAGAGGGCGGGGAAAAGGGTTGCAGATCCCTCTGAGAGAAACAGCAAAGGCCTCCTTCCTGTCAAATCAACGATCCTGGAAGATACACAGGCAGAGAATACTTGAATTGCCCCGACGATGATGGAGCTGTCGTACGGAGATAAAGAGCTCCCTGCATCATTGAAAAGATCTACCGTGTAGTACATGACAGCATTTACACCACTCAGCTGTTGAAGGATCTGTAATCCGAGCACTATGACCGACGCTTTTGCCAAAGGCGACGAATAGGATAAGTTGGGTAAAGCCGATCTGATAGTCTTCAGCAGCGGTACCTTCTGTTGGGCACCGGAATCATTCAAGGAATGTTCTACAAACAGTTTCATCCTCTCCAACTCTTCTGTGATTCTTTTATCGGGTTTGTTCCCGGCTTCTCTTAACCATCGAAGGGATATTTCAGCATCTACCAGTTCTTTCTTTCATTAAGAGGTATATCGGAGACTCGGGCATCCATATGAAGGCGCAAAAGAAGAAGATGGGGACGGAGCAGGAGACGATGTGGAAGCAAAGGTAGGAGGCGTACGCACCCACGTAAAATGCGAAGAGGGCTCCAATACACAGCATGATCTCACTGTAGATTCCGATTTTACCTCGGGTCCTCAATTCGGATATCTCCTCGTTGTATATCGGGGTGATGGTTTGTGCACCTCCAACCCCTATCCCGGATATAACTCTGGCCAGGTACAGGAGAGGAATCTGTTGAAGAAAAGAAAACATGTTTATTTGATCAGTGCTCAAGTGAAAGGTGATAACAAAATATCGGTGCTTATGGATGGATTAATAATCCAGTGTTCCACTTGCTGAGGAAGTCCCACAATAATAGCTTCAATAATTATTTTATAATATTTAATCAATTTGTTAGTAGTTGTTTATATAACATGACCAATTGATGAAAACCTAAAGGACAATTGAATAACCATAGTCCCGGTTTGATATTCAATGGTCTAATGCGCCAATCTTGAAATTTACTGGATTTCCTATGACAGGGAGCTTGGCGTTTGAGTCCCAGTCAGATATACTGATTATTATTTTTCTAAGTGATTTCCCACGCTCTCTCCACTTAAATGTAGCAACAATTCCTGTATATTCGACTTATTTTTATCCTTAACACATAAGCAATTAGTATATAAAATGAGCATTATCCTAACAGTTAGGAAAAAGAAGTTCTAATAAAATATCAAAGTTCATAAATTTACAAAAACAACAAGGTTAATGGTTTGGAAAAATGTATAAATTTAAGAATATAAGTTGTTCAAAACTAAATCAATCCTAATTGTACTTGAAGGCTATTGGAAGAGCACCACAGGAATGAACTAGACTAAGATCAAATGGTAGTAATTTAAACTTGGGGCCCCTGAGAAGAGGCACATTATCTGTGCAGCCAGACCCTTCAGGCAAGAATAATTGCCTTAATATCGTGATGGACTGGACTCCTCTTACATTGAACCACTCTAGTGTACTGTGTCCAAACGTTGTAGCAACAAGATTTAATATCAGGTGATAATTGCTTATCATACAAGGTGCATACATATTATTGTGATATTATCTTTGAAAGTTTTCTCCTTTGGGTTTTTTATGAGTTATTCACACCTTAAAATGCCTCAAGTGAGTGTTATTGAGTTATAAATTACAAAGAATGTGATCCACTGCGTGTTCCTAAATTACAGTAAGTAAATAAAAAGTGTTACGAGATAACAAACTGGTTTTGTGCTTGAAATTTAGATTACGAGTCTTGTGATGATTCATACCAGGAATTATAAGATGTGGCTTATTAAATGTATTAGAGTAATTTGGCACTTGGGTTATGGTACGCTATGTGGTTAGTGTGTCCTTACACTCATGAGAACACGTACGGGGACTTATAGGGTTTATGGCCCTCTTACTCATGAAATTTTCCGAAGTTTTTAATATGAAACTTCAAATAACCTATAGAAACATTTGTTTTCCCAAAATTTGTCAAGAAAGAACCATCCAAGAACCATGGCTTATCAAATAGAGTGTTGTACTTGGGCGCTTGTGTTTAGGTACGCTACGTGGTTAGTGTTTCCTTATACTTATGGGTGCCGGCATGTGTCTTATGGTGTTTTAGCCCCCTTACTCCTGAAATTTTCTGAAGATTTTAAAATAAAACCTCAAATAACCTATAGATATATTTACTTTTCCAAAATGTGTATTACTATTGATTAATCACCCCGCGTTGGGCGTCAATTGTAACACTATTGAATTAACCACCCCTCGTTGGGCGTAGATTGAAACAATACAGATTAATTCCCTAATATAATAATGCTGTTACGATATTTAGGTTGTCTATAGCTCCATGGTCGAGCGCCTATCATCACTGTACGGAATAGATACCGTTTAACCAGCTGTTATTGCTTTGTGTTCGAGCACTATTTAAATCGGTATAATTAATAAATGTAAGAAAGAGGACTATTGATGGCTGTTTATTCACACATTGTTTATTCAAATCGCATATGTTAATTACTTATATATACTCCAATTAAATGCTTTATACCAATGCACACTTGTGATATTAATGTACTTTATTGTATTCTGTGTTAGACCGTGACTACGAGAGCCAGTGAGTCCCTGGCTGCGTTACTTGTGTTAGCGTGTGTGTTAGGGAATCTTGTGTGACTTTGTGCGACATTTGCGTCTGCGGGAAGTCCGTGTGGCTGCTTGGCTCTGTCTTTGGCTGACCTTAAACACACGCACAAAGGCTTATATATGACATACCCCTTGTATCTTGCTCCCTTCGTCGTCAACAGTGTAAAAACTAACTAATAGAAAGAGTCCTGGCGACAGATGTTGTGAAAGCTAGCTTCTTATTGGTATATGGAATTGGCATCTTTGCCAGATACTGCGTAGTTGTGCCTTTTAACAGGAAATAGCGCAGTTGTTCTTTTAAAAGAAAAATGGTATAAAAAATATAATTTAATGATGAAATCCTTTTCCCATTATATCTTAAATGCACATGTTTCTTCAAAGATGAATCATCAAAGGATATTCTACATATGCTACTTTAAAGAAAAATTGACGTCATACATGACTTTTTACATAGTTTATGGTGATTCAAACCAATATCATTACAATGTGTCAAGGAAGAACCATTCCAAATGGTTTCTAAAGGCATTTAACTTTCAAAAATTTTCCCTAAAATTATTTCTATAAATAGTTTCTTTATAAAAATTTAAAATTTTTAAATAAATAAAAATAAATATGGACCATTCCAAATATATTTAATGTGCAAATAAAATATATATATATATATATATATAAAAATAATGCAAGCTAGGATTCAAAAGTGTGATTGGGAAAGACCACTTTCAATATATTATAATTGCATCCTTTTTTTTTAATTGAGGGAGTACTTCATATAACTTCTATAGTCATCTAATTATCAGGGGGGGAAATGGCGAAGAACTTTCTAAACACCCTCTAGAGGTATACGATTTTCTAAAAGTTTATATGGAGGACCTCTTAAAATATATTTTAGGGAATCTAATTTATAAAACAAAAATTGGAGTGAGCTTTAATTAGTTTTTTTATGAGGATTTCAATTTTCAAAAACTTGCTGAAAGTGGACTATTCCAAATACCCCCAATGATAATCAAATTTCCAAAAAATAGTATAATTTTACCAAATTCTTCAAATTAAAACCACTTGAAATAGCTCCTAGAATCATCCGATTTTCTAACATTAACGGGGGTAAATAGGATGAATAATCCTTAAAAATCTTTTTTGTTACTTTGTTACTTGATCTTCCTCCACCCCTCACACTTACACAAATAAAGCCCCACCCCTAATGTAAAAGACAAAACTGCTATTTCCTAACGTTCAATAGTAAATCATTTTTTACATCATGTTATAAACTTACGACTCTGAACAACTTGCAATTGCGTTATCCCTGCGCTAAAGGAGTTATACTCACACTTTTCCCGGCCAGTATGAGCATTACCCAGCCTGTGATGAGAGGAACAGCTAACGTTAACAACATCCTCTTCCGGCCGAACATATCAGAGAGGTAGCCCGCTGGCATAGCACCCAGTAGAGCACTCACAGCAGTCAGGGAGCCCAGCCAGGACCCTTCCTCGTCAGTGATGGGGATGGTGGTAGCGTTGGTTCCGTCGTTCAAGGGGTGTGGCTCTTGGAGGTAAGGTACAGCAGGAGTGGACCATCCTACCACTATTCCACAACTCAAAGCCAATAGTGTGGCTGGAATATAGAGCATAGTGGGTACGGAACATTAAATATGGTGATCTCAAAGCACATTGGCCATTTACGTACTCAATAGCATTATATAAATGTATTTAAATTCAATAGTTTTATCAAATTGCTAAACACACCTAAGATAGCTGCCATATGCTGTGGCCATACGCCTTTTAGAGGTTGCCATTTCTCTCCCACTGCCTTATCTGCCATGTTGCCACTTTTCCCCTGCAGCAGGATCAGTTATTCTTCTTGCAACTGTACAATGCATCACATGTTGACAGTACATGAATAGTGAATCTTAGAGGATGGATATTGTCTTTAGGTTTGGGATACAGCTGCATGAAATATGATATTTTGTTAATAGAAAAATGACACCGGGTCAAGGGAATTGAACCCAGAAACTTTGTTTTAGCTCTCCAATGTGTTACCACTTAACTATTCAAGATTTGTTCCGTTCTTGGGGTCATTATCCCTTAATTTAAATATGTTATGTGTAGTTTAGTAACATGTGAATGTGTGTGTGTGTGATATGATTGTGTGCCTTAATGGGTTTTTTCCTCGATCCCTACTTTAATTAGTTCTACTCTCCTTACTTATTTTATTCTAAACATCATCATCATCATTTAACGTCTTCACCTCTGCAGATCGTCTGACACATCCTCTTTCATTCCTGTCGATCTTTCCAGTCTTCTCCCTCAGCCACATGTCTCCAGTCTACTCCTTTAGCCTCCATGTCCTTCTGCATTTTGTCCATCCATCCTGTCCGTGGTCTTCCAATATGTCTTCTACCCTTCTCTTTGCTCTGTAAGGCCCTCTTAGGCATTATGTCCTCCTCCATTCTCATCACTTGACATAACCTCATTAACATCTATATCCTCATTGTCTCTTCTAACTTTTAAACCATCCCTAATTATTTCATTCTCTATCCTGTATTATCTTGTTACATTCTCGATGTCTCTGGGTAATCTCTTCTCTGCGGTCTGCAATCCACTTTAATTCATCATGTCCACAAATGTGCAATCATGTATGTGGGCAATACTTTTGTATATATATTATTGTTAGTTTTTAGTACATACGTATTAAATAGTCATTCTTTCTTATTAAATGTAAGAAGATAAGTGGTCCTTAGTTTCGCACAAATAAAGACAATATTATTATTATAACTCTTCATTCGCTATATTCATTGATGTACTCCACCACCCACATGACTAGCCTAAGTTCAGCTAAAAGCATCCGATGATTTTCACACGTCCATCCCAGATTCTGCTTTAAGCTGTGAATGAAGAACTACTTGGAGCACTGGATGATGGTTGGATATCTCAGTGGTTAGAGAATTGGCGTGTAAAGTCAAGGATCATGGGCTGTTTAGCTCCGTGTCCTGGTGTCATCTTTCAATTTACAAATATGTCATATGGTAGTCGTTGATATTTGTAGGAATCCCGTTCTGGAAGGCCTTTTAATCAACCAAAATACTTTTTTATAGCACGATTTTGATATTAAATAAGGCCTTTCATAAAGGTAATCTCCCAAAGACAATTGTTTAGCAGGACAGGCCAGCACTGTGGAGGAGAAGATAAGAGAAATAGACACATGGTAGATGTTTATGTGTGTATGCGTATGTGTGATCGTTAGCTCGCAACATATGGACCTTAGGGTAGGATAACTTGTTGATATAGAAGTACTAATTTATCAAATGTTTTTGTGCCATATCAGCACACAAAAAATCACCCCAAAGAAATGAATACTTGTAAAAGAGAAATACGCATAGTAAATCTACCCTCACATCCAAATGTGTAGATACAGTCTTTATCATTTATTTAAATTGAGTGCTTCAGCAATTTAATCTTATTTAGTGTTCTTTCAATTCCCTTTTCAAATAATATACATTACAGTAAAACCGCGTTAGAATAAACCCGGGGAATCATAAATCCCGGTTAATCCGTATAAAAAGTTTCGGATAACGACGGTAAAACGAGAACCGACGTCCAATTAAATTTGTTTTATTTGTAAACAGATTTTAAATTTAAAGGAGAATTGTAAGATACTCTGAGACATGATAATAAATGTCTGATATTTACTTGTTGTAGTCAACACAGTGTGTTTTACTGTAATTAAAATTAATTACAAAACTTTAAAAATATATACTGCAAAGGTAAAACTATAATTCAATCAACTGTATTTTAAAACTTGTTAAAATACTCTGTGTCCCAGTAGATAATGAAGTATTCTACCACTTAATCAGAATTACCGCTAATCCGAACAAGTTTCGGTCCCGGTTCGGAATTAAATGAAATAGAAGGTGTGTAATGAGGTAGAACGGATATGTGGCTCAATATAGGGATGTGTGTAATGAGGTAGAATGGATATGTGGCTCAATATAGGGATGTGTGTAATGAGGTAGAATGGATATGTGGCTCAATATAGGGATGGTATGTAATGAGGTAGAATGGATATGTGGATCAATATAGGGATGTGTGTAATGAGGTAGAATGTATATGTGGCTCAACATAGGAATGGGGTGTAATGAGGTAGAATGGATATGTGGCTCAACATAGGGATGGGGTGTAATGAGGTAGAATGGATATGTGGCTCAATATAGTGATAGGTGGCACATTTTTGTAAGTACAGCAATGAACTTTTTAGTTTTTAATAAAAAAGAGTAAGTAATTAAGTAGGTAGTTATTTAGTAAAGCTGATATTAGAAAGTATCCTTGTTTCATAACGTGCCAAATCCTGCTTCTTGCAGACATATTTAGGATAAATATCTTTAGGAATGACTCCTCAGAAGGGAGGGAGATTAAAGGGTTACATTTTAAACATTTTTTCTTTCATTTTATTTTACATTTACAAATTATTTTATATTTGGGGTCAAAAAGTGAAAGTAAACTTTTTTCATAGATACCAATAAAAAATCTTTTTTTTTTCAATTTCTATAAAATATATCACATTTTAATACAATCACAAAAAGACACACGGAACTAAAATTTTATTAATTTTTTCAATTAATTCATACAAAATGCCTTTTCTCGAATATAGCAGATTCAGCTTTCCATATTATTATTTTTTTGTTTATAAGGTGCTTCCTCAAATATGTAACTGCTAATATTACCTTTACTAACGCCACTAAGAATACAATATTTTATAAATCGATACATTTTTTATGTACCTCAATACACCCATGAATTAATAAAATGTTGTTAGATATATCTAAAAAAAATTAATAGTTAACCAATTTTAAAAGAATTATTATAAATAATAGTTTTAGACATACTGTACATTATCATTTTATATTCACAAGTGAATTAAAAACTGATTTAACATAGCCTTTATGACAGGTTTATTTAGCTCAGCAATAACATAACTGAATTGTTGATAAATGTTATATCCAAATTAGGTTAATATATGAGACTAAATTGAACAAAATGCACAAATATCAATATGTCTTCAATGTAAAAAGTGATTGCATTAAAAATAATAGAACCATCCAGAAATTTCAATAATCCAACAAATGTTTATCTTACCATTCGTTTTACAGACTAATTTAACCAAATACATATCCGTGTATGTTTCCGGTAAATGTAACATATGTGGACAAAGATGTCCTCTTACATATAGTCTGTATATTTCATTAGCAGCCACGTCTTTAATCGAACCAAGGTCTTCAAGAATTTTAGTCAAACTTCTAAATAGCTCAACCACTAGATTGGAATGCAAATATTGCCAATTATTATTTTCATTTCGTTATTAAAATACCCGATTTGATTACTTAAGGTGGGAGTTTGAGAACGCTAGAAAAGGTAACTGTTTTTGCAGTTTTTATGGCAAAACATATTTTTAATATAAATGAAAATAATATTTCTTTAGTATAAAAATAGAGTGTAACATTCTTCACATTGTGATATCAACAATATTGTTGAATATCTCTCATGAGCATACCAGCATTAAATGAGAAACTTTCTAAATAAAGAGGAAACGTCATTAAGTTCCAGGACACCCTCGACAGATATTCAAGTACTTTTGATATCAACATGTGAAGAAAATTAAATTTTTCGTTTCTATAGAGACATATTTTATCTATTTTGACCAAAAAATGTATTGATATAAAGACTGCTAAACAACACCTTTAACTCGCCTAATCTACACTCTGCCCAAGGAAAAGTTTAGATTAAATTAACTCACCAGCCACCAAACTGATCGACGAGCTTAATATTTGTAATCCACAGATGTGAAATGTAACAAAATGATAGAAACATTCATAGAATTTGCCAAAAACATTCACAAAAGATATCTAATAATAATCTCTACCGTGCCGTCTACTTGAAGTAGATTTAATCATAGATTGGAACCGATCCATAATCAAACACACCTGAGGAAAAGATAAAGAGATCATTGAGCATGTGTTGGTCAAGGGACGTTTACCTTTATTTACACGTTGGTTTTTCTATTCAATTTGATTTTGTAAATACCGTTTGTAATTTTTTAAACATATTGCTACTAATACAGTCATGTTTGTGTAGCCAAAATAGAATCACCATTCGTAAAGACTCAAGGCACATTTGAATCGGTGAACTTTACCCACGAGTATTTAAATATTTCATAATAATTATGATCACAACACCTGATAATAAATAACATAACTTTTAAAATAATATACCACCATGTAATTATTGATGGTCGGGTGTACTATGGGTGGTTTATCAAAATAGTTTACCACTCACTCTTCATGTGAATGCGGGAACACTTGCTCCAAATTCATCCATCCTCGTCATTAGCTCATTGACGTAATTAGTACATAGATGCACAACCAAAACAGGTAAGTATTACAAGGTGCTAAGAAAAAATATTAACATATATTTTGGCACCGTGTCTATTTAGCTCATCGCTAGCGTAACGGACTTGCTACATCTAGACCTGATGGTCCAACCTTGAGATATTTGGAGGGTTGTCATACATATTAGTGTATTTCCTTTTTCCTTCAATTTTAATATAACTCACTTTACTAATCTTGATTCTTTAAATTAGGGTATTATAATTCTCCACTAACAATAAAATTTAAGCTCGCCTCGATGGCCGCGTGGTATAACGCGCTAATATTATGTTGTACTAGACTGCCAAAGATGGGGAGACTGGACTGGGGTTCGATCCCGGTTGGGTGCATTGAGGGTGGGTTTTCCCTAAATGGTTTTCCACTCTCCTGCCATGCAAATACGGGAGTACTTCCTCTAAATTTAGTCTTCCTAGTCCCTACCTATCAGTGTAATTAGTACATAGGCGTATAATCTGAATAGGTAAGCAAGACCTGGTGCAAAAAAAAAAAAAATACTAAAACGTTGATGCAAATAAAAATTATTCCAATCTCTATCCTTTATTTGGATTGTTTGTTTTAATTAATTATTAAAATATCATCTATATCAAGATTTTGATGTTTTCTGAATGGTTTTGCGTTTAGGAGCTACAAAGAAATTTCAAATTGAATTGTTTGGATCAGAGATCTCTTTCTCTTTTTTTTTCTAAGGTGAGGGAAGGTTGACCTTAAAATTTAGTAGAACTTGAGATACATCTCACAGAAAAATTGTATTGTCTGGATTCTGTAAAAAAACAGAATAAACATATTGGAGACTATATATATATAATTTTCATCTGAATATACATATATATACTCAGACGAAAATTGTGTGTACAATTTAAACACACTAAATTATTTTAATACGAATTATTCTCTTGATTCATTATGATAAAAATGTTTTAGTATTTTATATTTTAGAAGAAAAGTACATTATCTTTAACTTTAAAATTCAATTTTTAATATGATAATATATATATATGTACAATTATTTGTATAAATTTCTTACACTCAAAAAAATAAATTATTTCTCATTCATACACTATACACTTTCCATCTGACTGAAAAAATCAAACTTATGTGAAGATCTTTTTTCGTGCTCGAAATATGAAATAATTTTTTTTAAATATATTTCACACTTAAAATCACTGTAATACAATATTTTCAGATCCTATAAATGTTTTTAAAACAGACCCACTAAATAGGGTTGTATTTCTAAGATACTCCCTGTATAGGCTATTATATATTAATACATTTCTGCTATCACATGAATTATCAAGATATTTTTGTGATGAATTTAATAGGAAAGTTATTTTATTTGTCATTTACAGTTGTAGCTACTTCTAAACATCATATTCTGTAAAATTTAAAAATGATATATGTACACAGGACCCGAACCAGGGACGTTTGACTTAGTGCGCCAAACCTCTAACCACAGGGCCAACCAGGAATTTTCCCGTGCCCATGGTCGTTCCTCCCTCATATCTTAAGGCAGTGTCTGTGATGGACGTGTGAAATTCGTCAGCTACACATGAGGGATCCATTAAGATCATGAGCCATAAGATAACGCAGCCATCTTCGACTTTGGAGGGCTTTGTTCCACCAATATACAATTATATTATACTACTAAAAAAACTACATGGCTGACTCACTCACTGACATTAATATTTACCCACTTCTCGATGAGGTAGTAAATCGCGATGTCAATAATAATAATAATATAGAATCGTGTTTCTATGTACCCGCTGTTTAAGGTAAAAAGCTTACCTTACATGGTTCCACTATGGCTAACCCCATAGCATAACATAGTGTATTAGGTTAAGGTAATACTGCAATCCTTTAGGGTAAACTGAGTGTGTAAAAGCTTCCGAAGAATTCTACTAGCTTTTTAATTTAGTATAAAAGTATTTCTTATTTTGAAAAGTACTATTTGTTTTTTTATAAAAATATGTTTGTAGAACACGTTACAATTTCGGTTAACTATTTTATTTTAACTAACCGCCTTCTTGCCAAACTTCAACTCATGCTGTATCTGTTCCCTGGTTTTCCCGTTAGTCTCCGGCACCAAAAACCAGACGAAGAAGATCCCAACGAACATACAGATACAGTAGGTGCCGTAAGTCATAGCGAGACCCATGACATCAATCATATTGGTGAAACATTTGGTGACCAAGAACACGAGGATCCAGTTAAGGCAGACCGAACCGCCGGCGATGAAGCCTCTGGACTCACTCGGAGCAAGTTCCGCCATCATCAGCCACGGCAAGGTCCCCATGCCGAACTCGAAACTGACCACGAACACGTTGAGCGCCAAGAGAGGCACCCAACTGAACTGATACACGTCGATCTCAGACTCGTTGAGGTACGTGTAGATGGACATGGTCGCCAGACATACGGTCAGACTGGAACCGGAGAAAAGGAGCAAGGGTCTCCTGCCCGCGTGGTCGACCACCCTGGACGCGGAGAATCCCCCGACCAGCTGCACGAAGGCGACTATAATGGAGCAGAGGTGAGGGGACAAGGTGGTGCCCGCGTCGCGGAAAACATTGACGGTGTAATACATGAAGGCGCAGGTGCCGCTCATCTGCTGCAAGAACATCAGCCCGAATACTATGTAGGCAGCTTTGAACGTCGGGGACGAGGTGGAGATGCTTTGAACGCTCTTCCTAATCTTCCGGAACAAAGGGGTCTTGTTCTTAGGGTCTTTGGACTTCTTCGCTTCCTCGACGAACCGGTTTATGGACTCGAGTTCTTCTTTTATCTCGGGGTCGTCCTGGTTGCCCGCTCCTCTGAACCATCTCAACGCCTTNGGTCGTCCTGGTTGCCCGCTCCTCTGAACCATCTCAACGCCTTCTCCGCCTCGTCAGGGAGGTCCTTGAGGACGAGGTAGACGGGAGATTCGGGCATCCAGACGAAGGTGAGCATGAACAGGACGGGAACCGCGCAGCACGCGATATGGAACCAGAGGTAGGGGAGGTAAGACCCCACGCAGAAGGCGTAGAAGATCCCCACGCAGAGCATGACTTCGCAGTAGGTCCCTAGTGAACCTCTTATGTCGACGTCGGCTATCTCCTCGTTGTAGATGGGCGATATGACCGTCGAACCTCCAAGGCCGATGCCAGATATGAGGCGGGCAACGTACAACAGGAGGATCTGAAAAAAAAAAAATACAATGAGACGAACAATGATAAGATATCTAAATTAAAAACATTTCAAATAAATTCTAATCACATGAGCTCTACTCTAAATGCTCAATCAGTTCGGATAAGTTTATTAATTAGTCAGAAAGTAGATGTGAAATTAAATTTTTACTTTGGTGAGTAGCGTGCAAACACATTTCATTTTTTAAGTAATAATTTAATGATATTTTAAATTATTTAAAAAAATATAGATTATTTATAATTCTTAAGATTTAACTAGAATAAAATTATTTTAAATTATTAATAAATTTAAAATAATTTAAATCTAGTTAACTCTTAAATGTTATAAATAAATTGATTTTTTAAATAAGTTAAAATATCATAAAATTATTATTAATTTGTGCTTAGGTTTAGATAAATAGAACCTAACAGTGGTATGCAAACCGTACTCTTACAATTCGAAACAAACTTGAATCGAATATATGAAGTATTCTCAAAACCGAGTCAAAGTTCTAATATTTTATATTAGATGTTTTATGATTGAAAAAAATATTATACTATGGTTATTTATAGAACCAAAATTACTTAAAAGATGTTTAACTGCACAATGATTTATAATATTTTGTTCTAATCTGATAAACCAAGCCAAGAGATAGACTTACTATCACAGCTTACATTTAATTTTATTTACATATGAATATAGATTTGTAATAAACACTAATCTCCGAGTGGCAATAATGGAACATAAACCGAGTATTATAGTTGTAGTTTTTACTGACAAGGCTTTGTACATGTCGAAGCACTGTCTAAACTAATATATATATCCTACATTTGGTAGCTATATTTATATAATTATTTAATCGATGGCAATAAGAGCTTGAAAGTTAATTGCCGTGCTTACAAAAATACCCCACCTATACCAAGTTTTATCTAGTTCTTCTATCCAGTCCACCTCATCACACCCTATCCCTATCTTGAGCTAGTTCTATCCAGTCCACCTCATTACACCCTATCCCTATCTTG